>JAWUZG010000545.1:600000-777500 GCA_036785705.1 Acanthornis magna | reverse complement strand
GGTGCAGGTTGGATTCTGACTTTGTCTATCTAAACCATTGTTTCTGTATTATTGCCTTGCTCTAACTGTTAGTAAAGAACTGTTAGTCCTTTCTCCCATATCTTCTGCTTGAGAGAATAATTCGGAAGGAAAAAGAGTCATATTCCCTATTCCGAGGGAGGTTCCTGCCTTCCTTGGCAGACACCTGTCTTTCAAACCGAGACATCCATCATCAAATGTTATGGTTTGCTCCTCTGGAGAAGTGACCACCCCTCCTGCCCTAGCTGTGGAGCGATGGCTGTGCCAGCCCTTGCAGAACATGGCATGAAGCTCCATCATGTCCATTCCCATGGGTTTCCTGGAGAATCCTCCTCTTGGCTTTCTTCCAGCTGTGAATATCAAGTTCACACCCTTTCTGCTGCCACCTTGCTCCTGAGACGGAGAGTCCAAGAGAAATCATACAATAGTTTGGGTTGGGAGAGACCTTTAAAGGTCATTTAGTCCAACCCCCTGTGATGAGCAGGGACAGTAACTCCCACTTCCCATTCCACCTTCTCCCGGCAGCTGGGTTTAACAAGGCCTGTTCTGTCTGAGCAGATGCTCCAGAGCAGTGCTGTGCTGAGCACAGGTAGATTCTGGCAGATCTGTAACAAGAACTGGGGCGAACTAGAACATCAGCTGCAGGGCAAAGCTCTCCAGGAGTTCAAAACCATGAAGGATTCACTGCAGACATCTCAGGGGGTTCCTTGTCTTCTCCACCAGGGTAATCTCCTTCACAGGCTCCCAACTACACCAGTGCAGTGAAGCATCTCAGCCAGCACTAGACAAACATCTGGTGAGTCCTCCTCCAACAAACATCTGGCAAAAGGAGTCATTCTCCAAGAAACATCTGGTGAAAGGAGTCATTCCCCAGACACCATTGAATATTTTGGTTCCATCTCCATGAATTATAAATTGGGGGTCCAGGGTGAGGTGCAGACACCTACAGGTTGCTCCCTCAGAAGGGTTAAATTATCTGCTCTGGATCCCTGGATAGCATTATAAAAAGCCAAGTCCAAATCCTCAGCTGATATAAATTATCATCATGCCCATGAAGTCAACACAATTTATGCCAGTTGAGCATCAGGCCCTCATGGGATGTACTACCACCTCTACACTGAGTTTCTGCTATTTTTACCCAACTTCACTTCTGGCAAATATGGAATTAATCAGATTTGTGATCCAGAAATTTCTATGAAATTATTTCAATTTGATGTTCGTATATTCTTAAATTTGTGCAGTCAAAACTAGGGGCAAAGTAATAAAAATAATTTTAAAAACCATCTCTTGATTTCATTTCCCCTCTTCATGTACCTGATGCTCCTGACTTAGATTCAAAGAGATTTTTGCTGGGGGTCTGTGCCTCACCCAGGGCACTTAACACTGGTTCTTCCATCCTGGATATTCTCCTGAGCTTTAGCTTCATCACAGGTGTGTCATCCGTGCGTGTACCATGTCCAGATCCTGCACTGCCTAAAACCAAATTATTTCCAGTCAGGTGCTTTTGTTTGCGGAGCTGAATCAAAGCAAAACACCTAAACCAGGTGTTCTAGCTGGGAACAATTTTTGACAGTACAGCCAAAACAGCTCAGCAAATTTGACATCACTTGACGGGTTTTGGGATAGGAAAGATTCAGAGGTTCTCCAAGGTTTCCCCAGCCTTGGGGACAGGGTGAAAATGATGCTTGTAACGATGGTTCCCAGAAGTTCCCACTCTCAGGACTCTCACCTCAAGCCACCTCTGATCCCAGGGAAGGAGCTGTGGGCGCAAAGAGCTATGGACTGGTCCTGCCACCAGTCAGGATGAGCAGAGTGGAAGCTTTAAGACCTTCCAAGGATTTACACACCTCACTATATAGACAGCCACCCTTTCCCCATCCATCTCCTTGGATGATCCATTCTGCATTCCCCATCCACCTCTGCTCAGAAATCCCTTATCCCACACAATCAGTGCATTTGCCTCTCTATCGCGTGAGAAACACTTTGGGTGTAGGAAATCCGCATTCCATTCTCATTATTCCAGGGCCAAACCACAGAAGAGGCTGCCAACCTGCCCTGGGAAGGAGGAATCCTCCTTCCTTCTTGAAGTCCCAGTTCCAGACAAACTTCAGGGCAAACCTTCTCCTCTTCTCAGCAGATCTGCAGAGGCATCTGACTTGGCCAAAACCAGGGAGTTTGAAGGAGTTAAAAATCCCAAATCTGTCCCAAAGCCAAGCTTCAAGTCCCTGCAAAAATAAAAATAAAGCATGAAAGTGCCAGAGTTTCTCAACAATGTGGGTGTTGGATATTTTTTCCCTTAAATAACCATAAAACAATGCCTTTTCCCTGTATCACACTTGGATCTGGTTAAACTCTATTTCCCTCCTGCTTCCTCACACACACACACATTCATATACACAAAGCCCAGCCCGAGCCAACGGCCTGCAACTGAAAATTTCAGCCTGAACTGTTCCATGTTGGCAAAGATTTAGCATTGGAAAAGAGAAGCTTTTAATGGGAAATGTTTGGCAACCTGAATTGTAGGCACCACTGCCAGCTCCACCAATAATTATAGCTTCGTTTAGGAATCATCTCTGTGCTAAAGAATATATTTAATGACAAGAGCATTTGCCAGTGTTATTCAACTTCCAACCGACTAGGAGACAGCCATGGGATGCAGGGATGACCTTGCACTGCCTGTTTGCCTCCAGACCTTCTGCTTGAGCCACAGGGAGCTGCTCCATTGGGTATTTCAGATGAGCCTCAAGGATGTTTTGGTTCCCTTCCATCTCTAACCTTCCCCAGGCAGAGGGAGACCTTCACCTTAGCTTTCTGTATAAGATGATGTCTTAGTCCCTATGGACTTTGAACAAGAAAGTCTCTTGCATCGTTATGGAGTCTGCAGTGGATTCAGAGAAGATAAACAACACAGTCTCTCTCTGCTCCACGCTTTTCCAGTGGAGCCAGGCAAAATTTTCCACGCATACACGAATTCCAACAGCTCCATCCAAACTTTGCCTCTGTCTGAACATGACAGTTGTTCTCCCTCTGGAAGGCTCTGGCTGAGAGCTGAACTGGTCCCTGTTTGGCTCTTCACAGCTTTCCCAGCTGCCAGGTGTCTCCAGATTCACGGAGCACCAAACACTGGATGGCAACTCTGCTGAGTCTGATGGCTCTGGTCCAGCTGGATCTCTACCAGCAACCTCAGCCTGGAGACCCCAGGGCACAGAGCCATCTGAGGCACTGAAGGCAGGCTGGAGCTCTCATCATCTGAATGAAGCAGTTGTAGATGGGATATTGGGGAGAAATTGTTCCCTGGGAGGGTGGGCAGGCCCTGGCACAGGTGCCCAGAGAAGCTGTGGCTGCCCCTGGATCCCTGGCAGTGTCCAAGGCCAGGCTGGACAGGGCTGGGAGCAACCTGAGACAGTGGAAGGTGTCCCTGCCCATGGCAGGGGGTGGAAATGAGATGATCTGTAAGGTCCCTTCCACCCAAACCATTCTCAAAGAGGAGAATGCCTAATGGTGAATATCTCCAAAGAAATCCTCCCAGCCCTCTGTCCCTGTCCCAATATCTTCCATCTGTCCTGGGCTTCAACCCCACAACCATTTTATTGGTCTCCAGTGGTCCTGCTCCAGTTTGGAAGCATCTTTTGTACTGGGATCACCAGACTTCCCACAGTATTCCAGATGTGTCCTCATGCTGCTGAAGAAACATCCCTTCTCTTGACCTGCTGGCCGTGGCAACATCCTGGGACCAACAGCTTTTGTGCCTTGCAAACTAAATTCTGGCCAAGGGCCAGACCTGTATGCGAGGCCATCAGCCTCCAGACAAGCCTAGAAGATAACTCCACCTTGCTCAAGTTCCTAATTTTACCACTACATTGGTGTTAAAGAAAAAAAACAAAGAGAAAGAAAGTCTTTGATAACTGAAAAACATTCATAACAAACTCACATTCAAAACATAGTGAGTAGGAAATACTCTGCTTGGAAAATCTTTGTATTTTGAGATTAACAAATAGTTCCTCTGTGCCTTCCATGACAATGGTTTAGAAACCAACCAGGCAATAAAAAAGTTTTACCATTGTTAACAATTCCCTACTCAAAATAGAACACTTTTCCTTTCGAAAGTTTCCTATTCTCTCTTGAATTTCCTATTCTTGCTTGAATTTGGCTTTTCCCTTGAGGCACAAAGATTCATACACTTTTCAAAGGGTATTTATATTGGGATTTAATCCTGTCCCTTGCCATTTGAGTGTCTCTTATAATTTAGAGTTACACACAGCACCCTGCCCTCCCAGCTCTGGGATGGCCCTGGCACAAGGGAACGTGTTATGAGATGCCTGAAATCAAGTTATTATCTCCTCCATGAATTGAAACCTTCTCAGAGACAATGTTTTACAGATAAACCTTATTTCTAGGTTTTAGCTAATATTCTAATACTATTTTAAACCCAAACATTCTTAATTCTGCCTTTTCTTGTAGATATTAGCAACTCCTTTGTCCTTAATTCCACTTTAATAACATCCTTGTTTTAGAATTTCCATGGGGTTTAAATATTGTCTTTAGCATTTTAAGCCAATCTCCAACACTTGCCAAAGTTTTACAGTTCCTGGCAAACCTCCTGGGAATCTTGCAGAGTCATAACCCAGGGTGTGATTCTCTCTCCCTCATCTCTCCATCCATCCCAACTGGACATGGGTGTCCCATTGTTGGGCCCAGGGGACTTTGTGGCACCCATTACAGAGTTTTGTTTGGCCAAGGTGTGAATCAGGCACAAATTGGCCAAGCCAGCCTGCAGCCACCTGTCCTGGGCATTTGGACCTGGGTGCCTCTGGAATTGCCCAGCTCAGAAGTTGGCAAAGGCAGCTCAGCAGGTGGGTATGAGCAGAGCTTCTCTGCCCCTGTGCAGGTGCAGGGGATTGAGGGGTGGAGTCCTCTCGGAGAAGCACTGGATGTGGGAGGACAACGGAGCTGTCCAAATCATGGAATTCTTTAGGTTGGAAAAGACTTCCAGGATCAGAGCCCAACCATTCCCCCAGCACTGCCAAGGCCACCACTGACCCACGCCCCCAAGTGCCACATCCACGTGGCTTTTCAACCCCTCCAGGGGTGGGGACTCCACCACTGCCCTGGACAATGCTCCCAGGGAGGTGTCATGGGATGCCCAGGAGAGGTCAGCAGATGGACACAACCTTTCAGAGGCAGGAATTTACTTTCTGGGAAGGGTGGGAGCATTTTTCCCAGCCTGCAGGAGACACCTCTGCCAGGGCCCAGAGGTGCCGTTTGATGCTCAGAAGAAGCCTCAGTCACTACAACTCTATTTCTTCATCTGCAATTAAGAGCCTCAAAGGTTCCATCCCCCCTCACACCGTCCTGGTGATGTACCAGAGGTGTCAGAGCAGGACAAAACTCTCTGGAGCCCCCTGAGCCTGTCATGCAGGCTCCTTGTCAGCCTGGTCCCATTTTGCATGATGCTGTGATATGTAAATCAAACAAAAGCAGCCCTGGTTTCCGGGCACACTTTGAATTTAGTATCTCAGGAGCATTGCATTTAGGCTTAATAAAAGTTATGATACTTTGATTAAATACCGGCTGAGGGCTGAAAGAGCACTTCCTGAGCTTTAAGGGGCTGCAGGCAATAAATTGAGTTGCCACCTAATTATTCTGGCTGACTGGGATCTCCACAATGGATCATGAGGCATATTTGTCACAATGCTGGGGAAGAAGGGCACTGGCCTTTTTAAACTTTCAATTTTTGGGACCTGGGCTCAATCCCACTTCTGCCCAGGCCATAAAGCACAGAGATCTGCCTGCTCTGCCAGGCTCTCAGCATTTGCACTGCAGAGCCACCACATCCTGCACCTGAGCTCTCTGGGAGATTTATGCAGACCCTGAATTTCCCACCCTGAGCCAAAAACTGGAAAAATTTTGCCCACAACAGGACAAATTCAAGCCCTGTGTGTGATGGAGAGCAGCAGGATGTGTGTGCCATCCACCAGCTTCCTGAAAGGGAACAACAAACCTGCTGCACTGCAGAGAATGGTGGAGCAAACCTCTCCCAAAGGCCTAACTCAGGAATGGGCAAAGATGAGCATCCACACACTGCACCCTAAACACAGCCAGGAGCTCTCCTGGGAACAGGGAAGTTCTGTAGAAGGAAAAGATGAGTCTCAGTTATCAAAACAGCTTTCTGTGATCACTCACAATCAAAATCTATCTGCCTCAGACCTCAAGGGGAACGTTTCTTTGCGGGAAGGACCATGTTCAGCAGGGAAAGAAAAACTTCCTAAGGAAAATGCTTGGAATAAAACTTTAAGACACTGGAAAAATGTTCCAGGCCCAACTCAGACTCACTTTGGGCCCTTGATAATTAACTTAATTCTTCTGAGTCCACACTTTCCACCAATGAACCTGTTTCTATTCCTAAATATATTCACAGGGTACATCAGAGCTGGAGTTTTTCTCCATGTGTGCAACCCCTGGAACATCACAAACCCAACCTGTTATCCCTGTCATCGGAAAAACAATTTATCCTGGGCCTGTGAGATGATAGAAAGAGCTCTTGAACCAGGGATACAAAGGGTTGATCCATCCTGAATGAACCAATCCTTTCTTTATTTGGATACAGCTGTAATCCACTTGTTGTTCCATGTAAGAAATCTGCTGCGCACTGGTGAGTGCCAACATCAGCTCTCAAAGTACTGCACCGTTTTTGCCTCTCTCTGGGGAATGTGCCTCCAGGCACATGGATCCAGCCTCTTTTCCACACAGAGCAACCCATTAATGGCCAGAAAGAGAAGACTCAGCTTGGGAAGCTTTTGGGATCATCCCGTGAACAATGATGCAAAAGTAACCATGAGTGCTCTTCCCATCTGATTTATTCAGGGCTGGGAGCAGCGAGAGGGAAGGAGGGAATTGGTTTGGGGTTTTAACATCCTGTAATAACTTCCACATTCCATGTGTCATTTTCTGATTCAAGGAAGAGGGAATCTTTATCCATTGACTGCCAAATCATTCCATCCCCAAAATGCTGAATAAAAACAACACCATAAAATGCCATCCTGGAATCACACATAACATTATCCTGGATTTTCAAGTGCGCTCCAGCAAGGGTGAAAAGTGTAAGGTGATCCAGAGCTGGGTGTCAAGCTCTGCCACAATAGAATTCAAAATAATTGTGCTGTTGTTTGACAGGCACTAAAATTCATGGTGGTCTATTAAATCAATGGCAATGTAATGTGGAACACTGCAGATTAAAAAGAAAAAAAAGGCAGAGAGTTCACAAAGGGAGGCCATTGGAAAGAATCCCTTTGGAGCTCCTAATAGGGTTGATTTGTGGCAGGAAAGGCTGATACATGCAAGACAGAATAGAGAGAAAGGAAAAGAAGACTGGGAGAGAGAAGCAGGAAGAGAAAAAGCAAAATAAATGTAAAAGAGGAGACGAGTGAGGGGAAAATGGGCATGAGATAATTGTAAAGATACAATAACAACTTGTTAGTACTATCCAGACACCTCGCGCTCAGCACCTTTCACACCTTGTGCCTGTTTGTCACAGCCAAGGGTTCCTCCTGCCAGCTCCTGGACACAGCCTGCTCCAGCTGCCAGGAGGAGACCGATGGATTAAGGTCAGAAAGTGAAATCTGCTTTCATCATCTTTAGAAGGATTCATCCCAAAGGCAGGAAACCCCTCCAGTTTTAGAAAAGGAACTTAAAATACTTGTCTCAAAGCCAGGCTAAGGCACAGTGAGTAAAAGTGGTGTTGAAGAGTATGACTTGCCATGGCTGGATGTATCTTGTCCTGGCTGGGGCCAAGTTTCCAGACTCAGCAAGGAACCCAGGCTGTTCACACCCTCAGGGCCAGTCAGGGATTACAGCCCACTCGTGTCATACTTGTCTTAAAGTGCAACAGGGGCATCTTGTACCCGGGAATTCTGGTGGGTCTGTGATTTGGGAAATCCCTTTCCATTAAATCACAGCGGCTTGATGAGATTTTCCTTCCCAGTTCCAGGGAAGCAGCTGCACCAAAGACTCCTCTTTGTGAGGGGAGCGTGGGTTTGTGCCTGGAGCATCACCTGGAGTGAGTGGGAGCCAAGTCTGGAGAAGGCTGTGCTGGCCACGAGGGTCACAGAGCTTCACCTCCCAAGCAGAAGGATTTCCACTTCCTTCAGACCCCCAGAGCCTGTTCCATGGCAGTGGCTGAACGGGAGGGAACCTTTCAGAGAGCCCTTCTGCTGTGAATTAAGAGGCAAACAGTCCTGAGGGATTCAGGAGAGGCTGCTCCAGCAATGAATTGCTCTCACTGGCAGCATCTTATTTTCCTTGGGAATTTATCACACTCCAGCCCCACCAAGCACTCCTGTTGGGAGCACTCTGTCCTAAGGGTTCCATGGGGAGTGATGGGTCTGTTAGAGCAGAGATCCTTTAGTACCTGGTGCAGGTGCTGGCATTGAGATCCCACAGTCAAATTACCCTCTAGAGCCTCCTTTTGGCCTCCTGACTCCCTCTCCTTCACAGCTGTTTGCTGAACCCCCAGTTTCTGATGCCCTGTGCCCCCTCATAGTGTGTGAAGACCACACCTGAGTCCTGCCTCCCAGTGAGGATCTCCCCAGCCCCATCAGTGGAGATAATATCCCTGATCTGCTCCAAATCGCTCTGCCAGCTGTCACAGAACCCTCCATGCCTTGGGACAGCAAAAGGAAGGACACAAAAAATCCCTTCAAATTCAAAATGCCTTTCAAATTCACCACCTCCTTTTAGATAGATATAACTAAATTATAACCACCTGGAGCCCATCAGTGCTTCCTAATCTTTTGTTTCTTGCTGTCTGGTCTTGCATTTGATGGCATTGAAAAGTACATTGTTTGAATTGGGTCATTTTGGATCAATCAATATCTTTTAACAATTCCTATAGCCTAGATGAATTCTACAAACCCATTTTTTCTCTCTGACTGGAAAGGCCCACAGCAGTAACCCAGCAGGTCCCAGCCTTCCCACTCAAACATTCTCTCTTCCTCTAAATTACAAGATGATTTCACCAAACAGTTTTTAGCAGAGAACTTTTTTCCCCGCAGCAATGTTTCCTTCTTGTTAAAAATTCCACGTAGGAATAAGAAATACTGTGAGATATAATTTGGATTAATCTCACTGGCCCCTACCAGCCCATACATTGCAAGTATAAGAACTGTAAATGCACTGCATGCCTATTGATAACAACAATCTTTGTCTTGTCAAATAAAACTTAGAGCCTTTTAGTCTTCATTCAAGCTCTGCTGAAAGCTGGAACACTTGGTTTAGTGAAGTTTCCAACAGTTCAAAATTTGTTTTAATTCTGCCTCAGAACAAGCTCCTTCCTTGTTGAGGTAAATCCTCAGCAAAAAACAACTTCTCAACATTTTCCCTAAAGCATTAAAAATAATTGGAGTTTCATTTTGTCCTTAACCCCTGAAATTCCACTCTCTGTTTCCTTGTGATTTAATAGAATGGCACTAACACAGCCACTGGTTTTCCCTCTTGATTTACCATGTAGCTCCAGAATATCCCACTCCATTGCTCCCGCTCATCCAAGACTCTTCTCAAGAGTCACAACATGTCTTAGCCTCAGAGTTCATCCACTTGACACAAATTGTGCCAGCTCTCACATTTCCCTTGGCCAGAGAGAATCCACAATACCACATCATAGAAGAGCCATTTTCCCAAGGGAATAAACCCCACTTTGTTTTAATTATGGCGTCACTTAGGAATTGGTGAATTGCACTGTGATTCCTGATGGGACACACCGGCCTTGCTGGGAGCACTGGGAGAGATGAGGGAGAGGAGATGGAGAGAAACATCTCTGTCCTGACACAGCAGAGCCAAGACCAACCAAGGCTTTGGGTCATGTCCCCAGTATAAAAATTGAGCAATAATTATAAATCCCACTCAGTTTTAATCATCCCAGCAAAATGCAAATCCTTCCTTTCCCACTACAGAACCACAGGATCACTGAGGTTGGAAAAGCCCTCTAAGACCATCGAGGCCACCCTGTGACCCATCCCCACCTTGTCCCCAGCCCAGAGCTCTGAGAGCCACGTCCAGGCATTCCTTGGACACCTACAGGGATAGAGACTCCAAACCTCCCTTCCAATGCCTGACAATCTTTTCCATGAAGAAATTCTTTCTGATGGGGGACTCTAAACCAGAAGACTTTTCTGGGACAAACAGTCGAGGCAACAAATTTCAGGAGATTTCTACAGCCTCTCTCAAAGAGTTAAAAGCCTGAGCTGAAGGGCATCAGCTGGAGCTTGTGGTGCTGCACAATGGTGTGAGCAAACCTTTCTCTGAACAGGAATGAGTGTGCTCTCATCTCCAGGCTTGAAAGAAAACCAGGTGAAAGGCTGGGAGAGTTGGGATTGTTCAGTTTGGGGAAAAAAAAGCTTCAGGGTGACCTAAATGTGGCCTAAAGACCTGAAAGAGCCATCAAGAAACATGGAGAGAGATTATTCCCAAGGGAATGGAGTGTCAGGACAAGGGGGTATGGCTTCAAAGTGACAGAGGGCAGGGTTAGATGGGATATTGGGAAGAAATTCCTGGCTGTGAGGGTGGTGAGGCCCTGGCACAGGTGCCCAGAGAAGCTGTGGCTGCCCCTGCATCCCTGGCAGTGTCCAAGGCCAGGTTGGACAGGGCTTGGAGCAGCTTGGGACAGTGGAAGGTGTCCCTGCCATGGCAGAGGTGGAATGGGATAGGCTTAAGGGCCTTTCCAACCCAAAGCAATAATGCTCTGACTCGTTAGACTTTCAGCACAGGACCTCCAAAGAGAGTTTAATTTTGATTGTTCAATCCTGTGATTTCTAAAACAATTTGGTTTGCAAGACTTTCTTTCAGACTTCCTTTTAGACTTCTGCTTAAAGCTTCAAATGCTTCAAATCTGTACAGCCCTTTCACTGAATTCCCTACAGATGAAATTTAAATCCTTCCAAAATTATAATTAACTTACCTGGGGGGACACACCCAAGGAGATCTCAACCCAGAAGATGCTTTGTCCTTCCACAAACCTCCTGCCCATAGGTTCAAAAAAAATCAGAATTCCCATCAAATCCATACTCTGCTTCTGCCCAAGGGCTCTCAGGGTTTGATGGTTCATTTATCTATGAATTCACTTCTTCACCTCTTATTTCTTCTCAGTCTCAAGGACAAAGCAGAAAGTTGTTCACGTGAGTTTCCTTGTTTTTACAGATGTGGAACTCTTGTTATATAAAAATTTATGTAGGACTCAACATTATTCCCAAATAGAGATATTTGTAATAAAGACACTCTTGGAATATATTATCTGACTGTTCCGATTTCCTTGGACCACCAATGAAAATGGAAATCTGGAATTTCCAATTTGTAAAAAAAAAAAAAAAATTTAGCACTAGTTCAAGGAAAGATTTTTTTCTTCTGCAATTGTTCAATCAGAACATCATGGACAAGGCAATACAGCTGGGTAGGAAAAAAAAAGGCAAATACTTTCAGGATTAATAAATAGATATAGAATGAGGATTTGCCTATTTTGTAGTCTAGAAATTCAGTGGAATAACCAACCTGGCAGAGCACCCGGGACATGTATGGATAAAGGTATTAAAGATAACCAGATAGGAACCAAACAGCTCTGGTAACAGTGAGTCACTGTGGGAAGAGTCACTTGGGATTATGTATTAGGACTGTGCCGTGTCACCCCCGACTACAGTAGCACTGTAACTATCCGAGGAATTTTGAAGAGACTTAACACTGTGGATTATAAAATACTTCTACTTTTGTCTCTCATTTTTTTTATAAACGCATTTTCAGGCGTGCTTAATTATATCATGCTTAAAAGTCAGCCAAGTCTTGAAGTTACATTCCACAACAAAAAAAAATTAAAAAATTAGGAGTTTAGCAAATGAATGTGTGCTGTCCTTTGGATCCCACTGCAAAGAATTCCTTTGGTTTGAACAGCGCCGTTGTCAGCTGAGAATCTGTCACTCGCTGGCGGTGTCCTTTCACCACCTATAAAACACAATTCATACAATAAACCCAGGTATTGCAGTGGTAATTAAAATCCAAAAGCAATTAGCCTTTTGTTTATTTCACTTGGGAATCCGACTAAAACCTAAATGAGAAAACCAAAATAAAAAAAATCTCCAGCTTAGGCACAGTCCCAGATGCCTGAGTGATGTCCTAATTAAGCTGTATTACAGCATTGCAACATAAGCCTGCCCACGTACGAATGTATAGATGTACGTGTGTGCACTTCATTATGTGCTGCACAGCCCTGACAGCCTCAACAACTCATTCCCACCGTCCCAGCAAGTGGCAATTGAGGATTGAAGCACCAGAGGGGAAAAAACCAACCGAGTAACCTGCCTAAAGCTTTCCTAGAAGGAATCAGGAACATGCACATTCATCTGTGAGGATGCACAGGCTCTGGAGGCTCCTTTGGAGGGAGATTCCTGTAGGATTGCAGGGGTGGGGTTAGAGGCACCCAGGAGAATGAGGGGAAGAAGAGCTCGAGCAGAAGAGCTTCCCACACAGCCTTCATCACTTGCCAGAGAGTCTCTCATTGCCTGAGATTTGTCCCTCCTGACCTACAGAGGGAGGAGAAAAATCCTTTCAGCAGACCCTCAGAGGTGACCCCATCAATGAAATTTCCATCCTAGAATGGTTTGGGTGGGAAGGGACCTTAAAGCTCATCCCATCCCACCCCCTGCCATGGGCAGGGACACCTTCCACCGTCCCAGGCTGCTCCAAGCCCTGTGCAACCTGGCCTTGGACACTTCCAGGGATCCAGGGGCAGCCACAGCTTCTCTGGGCACCTGTGCCAGGGCCTCACCACCCTCACAGGGAAGTTGGGTTCAGAAGTCCTTGGACATCATCATATGAATGAACTCTAATATTTTGGAGTCTACTCCCCCAGAGTGTTGGTTTCACCCTTCCAGAACCTTTAAAAGCTGGAGCAGAGCAGGTTCTTGGCAGGAGCTGGAGACATCCAGGATTAGGGTCTGGCCGTGGGTGCAATTCCTAAATGGAAACGAGGCAGGAGAAGGGCTGTTTTCCAAGAGCAGAACTGCAGCTGTGGAGAAGTACAGGCCTGGAAGCAGAAAAAAGGGAAATTAATTATTTCTGAAGGACACAGACCCAAAAACCCCTCTGGAAATGCTGTACCCAGCCTCAGACTAAATAATACATCGATGACATCAACTGCTTGACTGTGGAATTCAAAGTCACACACAGGAATATTCCTATGCATAAAAATAACACCCAACCCATTCCTTGTGCATTATTAATATCAAACCCCCCGATTTACATAACTGCATAGTCCACATGTGTGTGCCCACAAATTCACCTGCAAATGTCTCCAGGAAAATTGCAGGATCGGTGTTTGCTGTCAGTCTGGAGTGAGGAGTGGCACCCAACTCCAGCAGGAAAACAGGAATAAAACCGAGGATTATTAACCCCAAGAGAAGCATTCAGGGTGTATGTTTAAACATAAACATAAATTTTATTTTAATAAAATAAATAATTTTATTTTATTTTTTAAAATTTATTTTATTTTAAAGAATTTTATTTTACAAAATTAAAATTTACAATTTAAAATTATAATTTTTATGTATAACTCTATTTAAATAGTTAAACTTAATTTAAGCCTCAAGTAAAGGGAACACCTTCAGCTTCATTCTTTCAGGATTTTCACAGATGTCAAGTGAGGAAGGCACCAGTGCCAAACCAATTGTCCCATGAGAGGGGTGGGAAGTCCTTCCTGTTATGGCTGGAACACAAAGGGAGAGGGATGAAGTTTTAGATGAGGGCAGCTGGGAAGAGGTGGACTCACCTCATTAACCTCCCCAAATAGTCATTAATGACTCTTTTTAAGGAGCTGCCTCCCCAGGTGGCAGCTTGGTGATGGATTTTTTGGGTGCTGGATCTACCCAACCCCACAGGACAGCACCCCCAGCCCAGTGCCACGTGTGCCACACCGGTGACATCTGAACGCTCCACTCAGGTGTCCCTTTGCAGAGCTGACACCGCTGGCAAAAGCACACGGTGGCAGCAACTCAAAGCCACTCTCAGATCCCCCAGGCAGGATTTGGCCCTTTCCATTCCCCACCACCCTCTGCCTGTGGCGGGTGTCCAAAAGCAGCAGCAGCATTCCCGAGGGGGAGGGTCCATCCAGCTTTTCCGAGAGGGGTTTCATCTGTTCAGATGCTCTCCAAGAAGTCTTTAGCAGCCCAAACAAGCTTGACTCCCTGATTTTTCTAGCTACAGTTCTCACTTCCAGCAATTTTCCCCTCTCTGAGGGTGCTGAAGGAGCCTTCTTCATAACTCAGTCCTCGTATGATTAAGTTGATGCTCCTAATGTGTGTTGAAACCGATCAATTATTTGTCCTGTTGGTTATAATCCCTCCTGACACATCCTTTCACCTCTTTCCCTGTCTCCTTCCCAAGCTGCCCTTGTCCAGAGAGGTTTGGGATGCAGAAGCCTGCCCATTCCTGAGCAGGACACCCATGTCTGACCCTCTAAAGTCCCTTGCACCCTGAATTATTTTATGATTGGTATAAAATACATCTCAGTCTCCACGCAGCACCATCCAATAAGAAAAAATGAAGACATTTTCCCCACAAGGCCGGAGACTCTGTTTTCCCTGCCTCTCCTCAGTGATCAATTCCACTTTTCTAATGCTGGGAGCATTTCAAGGCACAGGAGAAGGCACCAGCTATAAGGAGAGCATGCCTGGTGAAGCTTCCCCACCTCCCATGCAGCAGCTAAGCCCTATCCAGGGGTTTATGTGGAGCCTTTGTGCTCCATTTAGCTCACAGCCAACCTCCCAAAGGACGTTTCCAGGGAGTAAATGCACCGAGAGGTTCGTGTTTGCAATTCCATGGAGCCCAGTCTCAGGGAGCTCACAGCACTACCTGCTACTCCCCACCCAGAGCTTTATTTTCACGCCCTCTAATGTGTTAAAAAATTAGCATGAGCTTCCACCATCCATGAAAGAGTTAATCCAAATCACCAGGATGTGAGCAGAAAAATCCACCAAACTCCAAAAAGATCCCAGACATAACTGCAGCTTTTCCCTTTTCTGTTTCCTCCATCTTCCTCCACCTCCAAAACATTCATTTTGCTCTTCTCTTTGATGGAAGGACGAGCTCAAGCTGAGAAAGGGATAAAATAAACCCAAATAAAAAAAAAATAAAGAAAATAAAAATAAATCCATAA
This sequence comes from Acanthornis magna, assembly GCA_036785705.1. Taxonomy (NCBI): domain Eukaryota; kingdom Metazoa; phylum Chordata; class Aves; order Passeriformes; family Acanthizidae; genus Acanthornis; species Acanthornis magna. The sequence goes on along the minus strand of JAWUZG010000545.1, from coordinate 762,292 downwards.
CAAACCCCTCTCAAATACTCACCCTTCAAAAGGATAAAATGGTTTCAATTTTGGGCTGTCTCGTTCACTTCCCTCCCCCCTCCCTCCCTAGGTGTATATCCATATCTGTAGATTTAGAGAGGGGTTTTTTTTAGTATTATTATTTAGTTAATATGAATTACAGGCCTCAAGCTGCCTCCCCTCTAAACCCAAAATGAAGCAGCTCTCTTTTTTCTCTCTCTTTTTTTTTTTTTTTTTTCCCCTCTTCTTTCCCCCTCACCAACACGATTTACATTCTCAATGTAATGTATTAAAAAGTTGACAGGGCCGAAAGGATTCACATGATGTCGGCTAAGAAACCCAATTTCCATGATGAATTGCCCGGAGCCCCTGAATCACAAACCATTTTTTCCGCTGCTCAGAAGTTGATTTTTTTTTTTTTTAAATCTTCTTAAAGCTTCTCTCCTAATCTTCGGCTAGAAGAGATGGGTGAAAGGATTTTTTTTTCTAAACTAAGGAAAGTATTAGCATCTTGGTTGTTGTGCATCAAATTTGAAAATGCAAGGTTAGTAATATTTCAAATCGGCTACGGTCCAAGCCACTTGATAAGTGTGCTTGCTGTCTCTGCCTGGCTCTCCCCCCCTTCCCAAGTTTCTCTTGGCAGGAGCACGGCGCTCCGGCGGCGGCCGCGTGCGCGAGTGTGCGCCGGGCGTGGGCTGGGGTGTCAGGAAAGGACGGTCACCCCCCCTCCACCTCTCACTTTCCATGATTTCCAGCACAGGAGAGCCATCCCCATGATTTGACACACGGCAAATCAAGCAGCGCCCCACAAAAAACCAAATACGCCCTAATGAGGTTTTCATTTTGGAAACGAGCGCTGAGATCCTCCGCGGGTGCTGGGATTGAATCCCGTGCTGGAGCAGTGTGTCCTGCAGGCACGTTGCTGTGAATATTTGTTTTTAAATGAACTCCTTCCCTCCACGGAGTTCCTGGGAAAAAAAACCTGCAGAGAGGAAACGAGTCATTTTGCCCACTCTAATGAGCTATCCAGCCATTCCCAACAGCAAGGTCTTTAATGAGATTTCCCTCCCTGCTCCCTGCCTTCCCTGGCATATGAAAAACAGGAGGCGATCAAGGACTGACTCCGTGGATGAAGGGAAGGACAGTTCCTTCCCTCAGTGCTTCCAAACTGCAGTGTTCCCATCTCTGTCATTTCTGGAGCACTCCTGCCGCTTCCCCAGGCTGGAGGAAAACCTTGGCAGCCAGCGGATGGAAATGCTGCCCAAATGCTCGAGGCTCTCAGGAAATGGCTCACGCCCCTCGTGCCAGATCCAAACCCCAGGAAGATGAAGCAGAACAAACACTAAGGACTCCCAGCAGCAAGTTCTGCATACAAAGAGTGGGGTCAGGGACAGGGCTGGCACAGCAAGGCTTTTCCACGGAATGCATTGCATTTTCCCCTTTATGGCCCAAGGCAAAAGTGATTTGGGGGGCACTCAGAATACTGTTGGGAATGTAGAGTTCCCAACAGTATTCTGTTGAGTCGAGGCCATCCCCTCACACCTGGTTCAGCAGGACAGTAGCTCCCAAAGGTAGCCCAGGAATTCATGCAGAAGGCCCAGCACAGCTCTGGGATGATCACCCAGGGCCAGCAGAGCCAGCAGCTCAAATACACACAAAGGAACACGTCCTGCTCCCTCCCCAGAGCCTCCCTGCATCGGCAGAGATCCCAAATTCCCCTGCCTTCGGGATACAAAGGCGTTATAAACCACAGCTCGTACGGTGCTGTGTCACTTCAGCCACAGCTCTCCACACCTTCCACCCTCTGCATTCTCCACCTCTTTCAGCTCTTCCCCTACATGCCTAAAGGCAGGGAGTCAATTGTATCCATCATTTTGCATATAAATTTCTCCCCCTGTGGAATAAAAAACCCCTCTGCTCTGCCAGAAAAGAAGCTGCCTCAAATGCCAGGCTTTTCTTACTGGGAGTGGCTCTGTCCTGGTGTTTTTGGCAGGGAGGCACTGGAAGGGGTGAGACTCATGACTGTGGTAGCGCTGCCCCACGAGCCTCCACTACCTCTGGGTCACAACAAATCTTTCTCAGCACTGATTGCAGCAGCCTATTTTTTTTTTTACTCATAAAATGCCTCCCTAGTCACCTCCGAGTCGGGATCAGTTCTGGGAGCAAAGCCAAACTCTCCGGCAGTCGCCATCAGTGCACAGAGACCTCAGGGCATCATGGATTGGCTACAGGTATTGGAAACAAGTCTGAGGACGTGAGAGAGGCCACGGTGGCCTCTGGGATCCATCTGCAGCTGAGCAGGAGGGGTGGAATCAATGGCCTTGGAGACCTCTGCTCATCGCTCCTCTCTAGGACCTGAGGAGGGAATGTGCAGCCACTGCTGTGTGCCACCAGCACGGCCTCAGACCCTGCAGCTCCTCAGCAGCTCCTCTCCCACTTGCCCTGTGGATTTACCTTCCAAGGTGCTCCTCCCCCTTCAAATACCATCCTTCTGCATCAGGAAAAACATCTCTTTTTCTCCCAAATCCAGCCTCTGTTTTTCAGCACCCACTTCCACCCTTCAGTACCCGAATGCCTGAGTTTTGGACAACGGTTCTGAGAGTACATTGACAAGGCTCTGGACTAAGGCATCCTTCAAGCAAAACTCAGTTTTCTTGGTCAGAGCCAGGGGCTGAACTCAATCTTAGACGGGGTTTCCAAACTTCATGGTTCTGTATCTGTTGGTCCCATCTCACGCAGAGCTGTAGGATCTGTGCCCAGAAATTGGCTGAACATCTTTCCCTGGTACCAACATTACAGGGAGGTGATCCTGAGCATTAGGCCCCAAAGATAACCCTGATATTCCTTTCTTCCAGGGACAGAAGCTGATTTTAATGCACAGCTGCCCAGGTGTTGGGCAGGTCTTAAAGTCAGGAGCGTCTTGAACAATTCCAGCCCTTACAGGTTTAGGAAAACACAGGAATTCAACAACCAGGCTGAGGAGCTGATCAAGCAGAGCTCCACTCCTGCAATCGTGACACTTCCCTGGATTTAGCACCAGGAACCTGTTTATGAAGCAGCAGCAGGAGAGGGATGGCCCCCTAAGCATCTCCAGGAGCTAATCCAGTCTCCTCGGGCTGATGAAGGCTCCCTCCTGAGCCCTGAGCTCTCAATCCCACACAGTTCTGCCTCACAGAGGGCTTGGGAGAGCCCCCTGCCCCCTCCTGCTCCCAGCACGGGGCTCACAGCCACCCCCACACCCAGACAAGGGCACCGAGGAGCTGATGAACATCACACCAAGATGTGCAGAGGCTGAGCTTGAGAGGAGTGCCAGGACACCCAGGGAAGGGGAGGAACACCCCCTGTGATTGCTGGAGCTCGGCAGACCCCATTCACTGAAAGCATTTTAGTGTGAGTCATGAAACCTGTGTAATTTAAGGAGTTTTGCTGTGTATTCCAAGGGCGTGAGAAAAATTATAAAAGCCAAAATAAAAAGCCCAGAGAATGGATTCAAATGAAGTCACCAAAACTCCACTTATAGCAAGGAGAATTATACAAGTTTTTCCTTAAATGTAGCCATCTTTTGGGGAAATTGTCCTTCCAGCCCACAGGGAAAACACTATCCCAAGAGCTAAGCAGGTAAATGCACATTCCCAGCACCCTGACAAGCTACAGAATCTTTTCAGGACATTTTGTCCCCTGTGTCTGAAAGATATTCTGTGATTTTTATTATGCAGCTGCTCTGGACTCACCAATCCATGGAACATCTCAATAAACAGGACATCATTCCCTTCGTCCTTCTCCAGACAACGCCATGGAACTCAAATGGCCTCTGCTCCCCCTGGAATGGCACCAGAAGCATCACGTTTCTCATGATACATTCACAAAAAGCAGCTGGAATATGAACGCACGAGTGAAGCCACATCCATGGGAGAAGTCAGGTCACTCCATGTTTTGAACTGAATAAGAGATACTTGGATTGGATATTAGGAAGAAATTCCTCTCTGTGAGGGTGGGCAGGCCCTGGCACAGGGTGCCCAGAGAAGCTGTGGCTGCCCCTGGATCCCTGGCAGTGTCCAAGGACAGGTTGGACAGGGCTTAGAGTAACCTGGGACAGTGGAAGGTGTCCCTGCCCATGGCAGGGGTGGCACTGGATGAGCTTTAAGGTCCCTTTCCCCCCAAATCCTTCCATGATTTTAGGGTTGGATGTCCAACTCGGAATTTTCTTCACACCCAAGCTTTAAATCTAGTTGCTTTCAGAGCGTGCCCCATCTGGATTATCTTTTTCATCCATGAATTTCAAAGCAGTGGGAACTCCTTAGGCTGAACACCAGCGAGTGACACACAGCAGGGTCACTCCAACGAGGTTTTATCAGCAGAAAGCTCCACTGCTGGCCAGGGTGGGATGAGCTGGGAGCCAAGGACAATCCCAGCACAGCCACTCAGCACCACAGAGCCCACCCAGGGCTGGCAGCAAGCTCCAGCTGACAAAACAAGAGGCTGGACCGGCCCGAGGCCCATCCAAAGGGACGCCTCAGAAAATGGGGCAAAACCAAGCAAAACACAACACATGTTGCAGACCTACCCAGGAGAGAGGCAAGAGTGGAGAAAAGCACACCTGCAGCAGGGTCTGCCAGGAGCAAACAGCCAGGTCTGGGCTTAAATAGAGCTCCTGAGCCCATGGGCAGCTGGGTGGGTGGGGCAGGGTCCCAGGTGAGCCTGCTCAGGGCAGCCGAGAGGCATCAGCACACTCAGGGCTCTGCTTCATGCCGGGGCTGTCCACATTGTCAGGGCTGACACCCTTTTAAACAGCTTCTAAATCTATGAAAATGCACAGAGAGCATTCAAATGGCTGCATTTCTTACAAAAACACACCTGGGCACTGATAAGTTGGAAGATCATCCTGTTTCGAAGTGTGGCACAGGAATGTGGAACCCCTCCCCATGATCCCAGAATCTCAGGATCCCATGATCCCAGGATCTCTGCCCAGCTCCTGCCCCCCTTCCTGTGAAGGACAGGAAGGCAAGGATGGAGGATGTTTCCCAGCCCAGCCTGGGGCTGCTGGGAGGCCCAGGAGGCTCGGGCTGGTGTCCAGCCGTGCTGGCCGGGCACAGCTCCTGGTGCTGTGGGAGCGCAGGCTGCTGCTGGTGACTGCAAGGACAGCAGCAGCCTCCAGTGGCCAGCTGGCAAACGGCACCGCCTGCCAGCCCGGCCAGCCTGGCCTCGTGGGCAATGCCATCCCCAATGTCCCATGGCCAGCACCACGGTGGCCTCGTGTCCAATGTGCCTCCTTCAGATCCAAGCCCGCAGGGACTCACGTTGGCCCAAAGCCAGGAGGGTATCAGTGGCTGAATGAGGGAATCACTTAGGTTGGAAAAGCCCTCCAGGATCATCGAGTCCAACCGTTCCCCCAGCACTGCCAAGGCCATCGCTTGTCCCCAAGTGCCACATCCACATGGCTGTTAAATCCCTCTGGGAATGGGAACTCCACCACTGCCCTGGGCTGATGTGCCAGGGCAGGACAACACTTCTGGTGAATAATTTTTCTCAACTCCCCAATCCAAACCTCCCCTGGTGCAACCTGAGGCCTTTTGCTCTTGTCCTGTCACTTTTTTCTGGGAGAAGAGCCCAACACTCCGGTGAAACCCTTTTTACCAGAAAGGCAGGTTTTCATGATGAAAGATGACTCCCAGTCCCCAGTGCCACCGTGTCAGCAAGGCCCTGGGTGATCTCCTGACACTGCTGTGCCTGCTCCAGGTCCCCAGGTCCTCACCCTGGTTCTCCTTCTCTGCTCCACAGGGAACATCTTCCAGAGGAGGAGCCCACCCAGGTGCCTGGAGAAGCTGCAAAAGAGGAGTGGATGAGTTGTTTTCTTGTTGTCTGCTTTCCCTGAGTCCTTTGAAATAATCACAAACACAGCAATTATTGCAAAGATAAAATGCCAAGGATTACAGAATCCTCACAGGCAAAGCTCCCCATCAATTAACTAAACCAAGACTTGCTGTAAAATATAATTCACTACAAGAAGCCACAGCAAGAGACAATTAAATTTATTTTTTTTTTAAAGACACAACAAATAAATATTTGTGGAAGAAACGGGTGGGAAGGAGAGAGGAGAGATTTTTGTCAGAAATCAGTACAATTTCAGGGGGTTATATGTCATGTACAAGCACCAAATATATCTCTGCATGGAGGAAGCCAAGGCACAGCGTGAGGGTTCAGATGTAACTGAGGGATTTGGGAGGGTCATGAGTTTGGGGCCACACACATAAAAAAGACGGGTGACTCTAGTCAGGAATCAAACATCAATATCATGGAATCGGAGAATCATGGAGCGGTTTGGGGTGAGAGGGACATTAAAGCCCATCTCAATCCACGCTCTGCCCTGGGCAGGGACACCTTCTACAACCCCAGGCTGCTCCAAGCCTTGTCCAACCTGGCCTTGGACACTGCCAGGGGGAGCTGCTGACATGAAGTGAATGTGTGTCCTTCTGGGGAGCCCAAAACAGCTCAGCTGGCAGTGGCGGGCACTGCTGAGCACCACGAGGTTTTGGAGACACATCCTCCAAAACCTGTGGGCTCCCATGGCACTTGGGACCGCACCTGGATGGAAGCACACTGGGCTGGATGTGCCCCACAGCCTCCACACAGGGTTGGCACCTCGAATGAGGTTAATAATAATAGAGCCCGTGTGGGACCAGATTTGGTGTTGTGGCTCAGAGGAGCTTCTCATTTCTCTTTCTCCTCCGTTTCTCTGTCCTCTGCCAGGTGCTGCACCACGTGTGCTTTCTTCCTACACCCACATACAGCACTAAGCACAAAAACCCTCCACGCTGGGAGAACCAGGAGAAACCCAGGCTTTCCTGCCACTTACAGCCACATCCCAAACCTCCTCCTCTGCTTTACCTTCCTCTGGAAACCCCGAGCTCTGCTGCTGCAGCAGGGACAAACCATAAGGGACAATCAAAAAGGTGAATAAAAAGTTGGAAACGCTCTTAAATGACAGCTCGGGCTGGAAATGTGAGTCTTCTGTTTGTTTTTCTTTGTAGCCCGCCCTGAATATCCCTGTTAATTTTCTGACTATTGCTGTAGTGTACAGAAGAATTGCTGATGACACATTTTCCTAACACATGCATTACACAAAAGGAGATTATATTTTAGCCTCTTTTAGAGACTATAAAATCAGATTCATCCTAACGAAAGAGCAAATAAAAAGGGGTTTCCCTTTTCTTCCTCAATCTCTTGGCATTTTTCCTCCTGTGGTTTTATTCCTCTCCTCCCCCCCTCCTCCTTCTCCCCGTTATCCGTGTTTCCTGCTCATTCCAACTTGATGACATGTTGCTGGGACAACTAAGTCTCGTAACCTTCTTAACTTTGCCATTGTTACTGCCTGGAGTGTATTTAGGAGGAGTGTTTTAATTTCTTTTCGAATGCGCAGCGCCTGCCCCGTCGGAAGATATTAGAAATGGGAAAAGGGGGGGGAAGCTTTTCTTCTCTAAATGTCTGCTATTCAAATCATCTCTTTTTTTATTTCCTTTAAACCCATCATTTGTATGCTGTAGGTCGCTACTTTAAAACCCGGCTCGCTGCTGCTGAAAGGATCACCCGTATAATGATGTCATCCATATTCAGCTGGAATCTTGGCTCTGCTGGAGCCCAGCGCTTCCCTCCGCTCCTGCTGGAAGCTCAGCCGCAGGCTCCCCAGTGCTCTGCGCTCACCCAAAATTCCCCTGTGGGAACCAAAGGGTTCGGATGGGGACCGGGGAGGAAAGAATTCCCGGCGGGAGGCACATGGGGAGCATGGAAAGATGCCATGATGGGCAGATTATAGAGCAGGAAGCGGTGAAACCATCGGGTTTGGGGACAATTCTGGTGGAAAATCCTTCCTTGGGGTCATCCCACACAGGAGAAGCACCGACACAGCAGGAGAGAGAGCTGGGGGTATTCGTGTGGAGAAGAGAAGGCTTCAAGGAGATCTCAGAGCCCCTTCCAGTGCCTAAAGGAGCTCCAGGAGAGCTGGAGAGGGACTGGGGACAAGGGATGGAGGGACAGAAGGGGGAATGGCTTCCCATTGCCACAGGGTAGGGTTAGATGGGATATTGGGAAGGAATTCCAGGCTGTGAGGGTGGGGAGGCCCTGGCACAGGTGCCCAGAGAAGCTGTGGCTGCCCCTGGATCCCTGGCAGTGTCCAAGGCCAGGTTGGACAGGGCTTGGAGCAATCTGGGACAGTGGAAGGTGTTCCTGCCCATGGCAGGGGTGGGAGTGGATGGGTTTTAAGGTCCCAAACCACTCTGGGATTTTATGACCGGGTCTGTCCTGGCTGTCTTCCTCTGGGAAGAGGCAGGTTTCACGCATGGAGCAATATCCCAAGCCCACCTGGATGCCCCCTGCCCACTGCAGCTTGTCTTTATTAAAATCCTAATTGTACACATGTCGTGCACACAATCCCCCAGCCCCTTCCATGTCAGCCCTGATGTCTCCCTGACACCCTCATTGTACCTGGATCAATGCTCTGCTAGCAACTAATTGATCTTTTATTAACATATAATAACTTACTTATTAAATAGAAATTAAAGACTTAATTGCAACACTTAATCTAGAGTGGCTCAGTAGATCACTCTCATAAGCATAATGTATAATTTAATTAATTGACAGAGCTGATAATAGCATGTCATCTGTCACCAGCTCTCCTGACCTGGGAGCTGGTTGCAGCCCGAGGTGTTTGCCATGGATGCTAATACGGGGCTCTCCCAGGAATGGTACCGTGGGATTTGGGATATTCTGGCTCAGGTGATCCCCATCCTACCCTAAAAGGCCCTCAGAGGATGTGGCCACTGCCCAGGATCACAAATCCATAGTGAATTTTATCAGTGGAGAAGGAGAGGGCTGACGGGATGGACCAGCTCATCCCAGTGCTGCCCGAGGAGGATGCAAGGACATGGTGGTGCCGCCTCTCTCCTCCCTCCAAGCAGAGATTTCTGCCCCAAAACAGGGTTCAGGCAGCATCCCCCAAGTGGGGACATGGCCCCACATTCCTCGGACCAACCAAACAGGGATTTATTTTCCCACTCGTCACTATTCCTTCAGCGCTGGCTAAAATTTGGGTCCACGCACCATTTTTCACAGGCAGGCACTTACATTCTGCTCCCCCTTCCCCATCACCGTCTCCCAGCAATAAAGAATTTCATTTTAAAAACTGAAAGATTTAATTTAAAAATACAAAATGGCAAAGGGAGGGTTTTTTAAATAAAAAAATAAAGGTAAAGAGATGATGGTTGGAACAAAATGTTCTAGAAGAAAGCTGTTCCCTTGGGGTTTCTTTTCTTTAAGCTTTGCATATTACAATTTGAAATTTTTGTAAAGAGATCCCCATTTTATATTCACACTGGTAGCCTGAATTTAAATATCTCTCTCACCTGAGATTAATACAGGCTTCACCCTGAATTACTTCCCAGCTCTGAAGTACAGCTCTGGAGAGCTCAACTCTCCACAAATTCACTTCTCTTTTAGAAGCATAAAAGCTTATGAAATATATGAAATATTAAAATAGCGTGTGTGCCGGGGCAGAGAGGGGGAAGGGAAGGCTGGGTCAGTGCAGGGGGGGCTCCTTTGATATGAAAACACACTTTTCCCTCAAATGAAATCACGGATCTGTTAGTGCAGGACAAGAGCCCCATTAAACACTGGAGGCGAAGATTTCAGCCCAGAGGATGAGGCTCTTCTTTACTTTATTTAATTCTTAAGCCCTGCAATCCACAGTGTGTGGGACAGAAATCATCGTTCCCCTTTGCAATAGAAAATACCAAGTTTCTCTGGAGCAAAACAAAGTATTTCCTGCAAACCCAGTTATAAACAAAGTTGTAAGTGCTGGCTCCTTGTCAGGCCAACTCAATAATAACCAAATCCACCTGACGGGGGCGGGGGGGGGGGGTGGAAATACCTTGTTTTACATGCTGAGCACCCATTAGTTAATTGCCATGGAAATCCAGCAGTTTATGTAAGGATTTAATCCCTGAGGAGCTGCCAGGCTGGTGGGAGAGGCTGGCTGGCACAGCAGCAGGGTGGCCAGGGCAGGGGGACATCGCGGTGTGCCCTCATGGGTCACCTCTCCTCCTGGGTTCCAGCGTTCCCTGCCTGCTATCCTGGTTTTACTGCCTGGAGGATGATGTTGGTGCTGTGGAAACCAGATTTGCTCATCCCTTCATCCTCTGCATCAACAGAGAAATCAACTCCATCAAATTTGGAGTGAGATGATCTTTAAAGTCCCTTCTAATCCAAACTGTTCCATGAAAATTAAGCTGTTTTCTTCTCAAACACTTTCTGGTCCCTCGCACTGTCCCTTTTTCCTCTCCATGGTGTTTTTCCATGTTCTTCTCTCCTTGGCTGCCACCACCAGCCTGCAGAGCCCAAAGCAGGAGCCCTGTGCCCGTCTGGCAGGGGGGAGAGGAGCCAAGACGGGTGAAGTGATGCAAGGTGGGACCTCCTGGAGATCCAATGCCACTGAAATAAATTCCCAGGAGCTGGAAGTGCTGCAAACCACTGTTTGCTCATGGGCCATGAGGGGAAGACCATGAAATCACAGTCATGGAATGGGTTGGGTTGGGAGGGGTTTAAAGTTCATCCAGTGCCACCCTCTGCCATGGGCAGGGACACCTTCCACCAGACCAGGGTGCTCCAAGCCCCAATGTCCAACCTGGCCTTGGACACTTCCAGCGATGGAGCAGCCACAGCTTCTCTGGCACCTTCTCTGTGCATCTGCAGTGAGCATCAAGTCCAGAAAACGGTGGCTTATCTCCAGCTTGGGACATCCTGGATGTCCCCAAGGCAAGCATGGCGGCCGCCAAAGTCAACTGGACACGTCTTGAGAGATGTCATGATGTCAACTCAAGGTTTGCTCCTGATGGGATGAAAAGAAATAGCTTCAAGTTGTACCAATGGAGGTTCAGGTTGGATATTGGGAAAAGTTCTTCGTGGGAAGGGTTGTCCAGCCCTGGCACAGCTGCCCAGGGCAATGGTGCAGTCCCCATCCCTGCAGGGATTTAAAACCCCGTGGATGTGGCACGTGGGGCCATGGGTCAGAGGTGGCCTGGGCAGTGCTGGGGGACAGTTGGACTCAGTGATCTTAGCAGCCTTTTCCAAACTAAACCCTTCCATGATTCCTTGATTCTACGGCGGTTTCTCTGCAGCATTTCCTGCACGCCCGAAGCTCCGTGTGCGCTGTTCCTTGGGAAGGTCCCCAGTGCTGCGGCAGAACGACTTCAGTGCAGCTGCTCCATTCTGCCAGCTGCAATAAATTCCTTTGCTGGCGCTGCTCGTCTGAATCGAATATAGTTTATTTCATTTTAAGAAGTCCTTTTTCTTTTTTTTTTTTTTTCATTTCAGGAAAATGAATGTTAGAGCCAGATAAGAAACTATAGTCTGCTTTCAAGAAGGTTACAAGAAAACTGCATCTTGCATTACTAATCCTTTATCTTTCATGTTAACAAAAAGATTACTGACATATTTTTGAATGAAAGAAAATAAAATAGCAAACGCATCTAAAGAACTGTGTAACTTTCATGCAACACACAAATCGGTTGTTAAACGGGGCAAAAAAAAGGAGGAGAATGAAGGGAAAATTCATAATACATTTCCCTTTGTAAAGTGAGCAAATCAACTTTCTATAATAAGAGAAAACTAGTGGAGGACTAGAAGATGCTCTTTCATAAGCAGAACCCATGCTATTTTTGCCAGAGGCTGGATTCAGGCAGCAAAGGAGGAAATCTCCCCTGCCCAGGTTTCCAGGGAGGCAATCAGGAGATGCCAGCCCTGGGACAGCCATCCTGCTGCATCCCACAGCCCCTTCCAGCAGCTCTGGCTCCCAAGAGCCGTGGATCTGCCCAGACTCAGAGGGAGGGGGAGCATGTCCCACCACAGGGACACATCCAGGACAGACGGCGTGGATCACAGAGGGCCTGGACAGTGGAGATGGAGTTCAGAGCAACCCGGCCTAGTGCAAGGTGTCCCTGCCCATGGCAGGTTGGAATGAGATGAGCTTTAAGCTCTCGTCCAACCCAAACCATTCTGTGTCTCCATGATTTGATGATCTCTGTCTCCCCCCGTGCCAAATCCATCCGGGAGGAGATCTCCGGTGCTTCTCTCCCAAACCTCCCTGGAAATCCTCGCCCTGATCCTCAGCCCTGCTTTTCCAGGAGAAAACATCCCCCTGCCTTGGCACAGAGTGCTTCATTAGGAAACCCATAATTGAATTCCCTGACCATTCAGTTCTAAAACCCCTTTGATCGAGAATTAGTTAATTACATTGGGCCCGGTCTATTCCTTGTCACAAATTTCGCCCATGTCCCCCAGATATGCGGCGGCAGGATCCGCTCCGCATTGTGTCCTTTGAAATGCATTTAGGAGCCTTTGAAGCTCTCCCCCCTTAATGACGCATTGTTCGTTAATAAGTCGCCCGTAACGTTTCCCCATTAGGAAATAGCTGTCTGCGGCTCACTCGGGCTTCAATGAGGAATAATAATCCAAATGTAATTGATAATGTTGGAGAGTAAATGGGGAGAGGCGCTACCTGGGGAACGAAGGGGCTCGGGGGGGGAGCGGGGTCCCCGCAGCCTCCCGCCACCGCCCGACCTTGGGCGCGCTCGCCCCGCCACCAAATCCGTTTGACTTTGAGACAGGGCCTCGGTCGGGACTCACGGAGCCTGATAAGAGCCGGGAGATCACAGGTGGGGAGGCTGGCGGCCGGCCCTGCCCCCAGCGCGCCGGCAAGGTGAGAGGAGATAAGGAGCATCTGCAAGCGTGGCGGGAGAGGAGGCAGATGGGGAGATAACGCCGGGATGGGGACATCGCGCCGCGCTCGTCTCGCCAAGGACGGGATAATGAGGCGGTGGGAGGCTCTGAGGAAGGTGGGGACGACCCTTCCTTCTCCTCCTCTTAGACCAGAGCCCAGTTGTGCCCTCTGCGAGCAGCAGCTCAACAAAAAACCTATGCCAGACTCACCAAAAAAATATTTTTTTCCTAAGGTCACACCCTGCAGCAGCAGCACTGTGGTGGGGCTGTGCCCAAATAAACCCCCAGCTGCTTCCCTGGGTGTCCGGCCCTCCTGGGCATCCCACATCCAGGATCCTGCCTGTTCCCTGCCACCTGCAGCTCCCAGCCACAGGGATTTCACCCATCCTTTTCAAATAACTGTTGTTCCCCCCCAAAAAAAGACGAGGTCTCCAGCAGGAGTCTGCCAGGAGAGACTTCCCTGCAATGTTCCTGTAGATGTCCTGTCCTGGCTGTGAGGGCAGCTGTAGGATCACACTCCTGCCGTGGAAAGCTTTCCTTGTTAAACATCCCTGTGTGACTCCAAAGAGTTTTGGACCAAAAAAACAGCTCAAAAACCATGTGGAGGAGGCCTGGATGTGTAGGAAATCTGTTGGGAATGCCTGCCTGGCCGGGCAGGGAGCAGAAACAGAGAGCAGAGAGGAGGCTCCTGCCCAAGCTCTGTCCCACCTGCTCCAGCAGCAGGAAGGGGATGCTGTTCCCAACTCTTCCCTGCTGTGGTTTTCCCTCTGCCTGCCGTGGTTTCCTCTCTGTAGGGAGGAAGGGAGCCCGTGAGCAGTGCCAGCGCCAGCCCAGCACTGCCTGCAGGGCTCAGGGAGCACCCAAAGGCTCCAGGCACGTGTGGAATTTGATTTCCAAGAGACCCAGAAACTGAGCTGGGTTCAGTCACACGATTAACCAGGTGGGATATAATCAGGGCTGGGAATTCTCGGAGCCTTTCTTCCCAGCACCATCCACTGGAAGTGCTCGGCCATGCAACGCTTTTTGCAAAAACTGACCTAAAATCAAGAAAGTTTCAACAAAAGGGTTAAATATTTCCCCTCCCCTCTCCATCCAACCCCAAAACGATTAATTTAGGAGTTAGGAAAGCGTCGTTTTGCTTTAACCGCTACCAAAATAACCTTGAATTGCTCTGTTTTGCCCCCACCTCCTTCTCCAGCCTCCCCCCAGCCCCGCTCCCTGCACAGCGCACATTCCCCTCTCTCGCACATCCCTCTGCCCGCACATCCTCTTGCTCATCCCTCCGCTTCCAGGTCGCTTTGCCTTGGAATCCGCTCCTGTCGCACATCCCTGGCAAGGTCTCCTCTCTTCCATTTGCTTCTATTGCCCTCTGCTGGGCTCTGGCAAAGGGAACAACGGCGCCCTGGGAAGAGCCTTCTCTCTCCTCTCCTCTCCTCTCCTCTCCTCTCCTCTCCTCTCCTCTCCTCTCCTCTCCTCTCCTCTCCTCTCCTCTCCTCTCCTCTCCTCTCCTCTCCTCTCCTCTCCTCTCCTCTCCTCTCCTCTCCTCTCCTCTCCTCTCCTCTCCTCTCCTCTCCTCTCCTCTCCTCTCCTCTCCTCTCCTCTCCTCTCCTCTCCTCTCCTCTCCTCTCCTCTCCTCTCCTCTGCAATTTTAGGGATCTCAGAGCCCCATTTGGGGTGCCAGCATCCCTCGGGCCCATACCTACACCCTGAAGAGGCAGCTCCCTCTCACAGCACCGCTCACACGCTCATGGGCACGGCTATCCCACACATGTGGGTGACAGGACCTGTGTGACAGTGGCCAGACACGGACAGAGTCTCGGGGACATCTTCGTTTGTGAGATCCAAACCAGCTCCAGAGCTCCCTGCCCAGATTTGGGGCAGACTTTCCCCACCAGCTCAAGGCAGGATGCATGGAGCATCCTGAAACGTCTCTGTGCAACCTTCACAGCTCAGCCAGGGCCAGCAGGGAATGCACAGCCTGGCTCACGAAAAACAGAGCGGAAAAGGACAGCTGGAAGGTGATTTTGGCAAAACCAGCATAGGGGCTGCAGTCACTGGGGAGGATCTTCAGAGTGTCCAGGTGGGAGGTGAGGTGGGGGATGAGTCCCTGACCCAGGGATTTGGGATTCATTGAGGAGATGGCAGGAAATGCGGGATCTCGAGTGGCAGGGCTCAGATGGCAATGAAATGCTGCCCTGAGTCATAGAATTGGGGAAGCATAGAACCATGGCATTGTAGAATCGTGGAATCACAAAACCACAGAATCACAGAGTCATAGAAACATAGAACCATGGAATCATGGAATTATGAAATCATGGACTCACAGAATTGTTTAGGTTGGAAAAGTCCTCTAAGATCACCAGTTGTTCCCCCAGAACTGCCAAGCCCACCCCTAAACCGAAAATCAAGACCTAAAATCAAGAAAGTCTAACAAAAGGATTAAACATCTCCTCTTCCTTCTCCATCCAACCCCAGAACCATTAATTTCGGAGTTGTGAAAACATTACTTTGTTTTGACTCCTACCAAAGTTATTGTCTTGCTCTGGTTTGACACATGTCCATCCCTAAGTGCCACATCCACAAACCTCTGGAGCCCTCCCAGGGATGGGAGGGAAGGGACAGTGGCTCTCATTCAGGAGTGACCTTTCCTGGCAGAACAAAGGTGCATCGAGTTGCTGACACCAAAGAGCATCAGCAAAGCCAAGGGAAGACCCACAAAGCCCTGAGGACCTCAGGAAGGGGAGGGAAAACGGGAGCCTGGGCTGGCTGTGTCCCACCAATGTGGTGGCTGTGTCCCACCGTTAGGGCCTGGGAGCAATTTGGAGGGCAGAGCTGAGTGTGAGTGTCCCTCTGGGGCTGTGCAGCAAATTCCAGGCTGGATCCCAAAGATTTGCTGCTTCTTTGCAGTGACACTTTGTCACAGTGACATCCGTGCCCCATGCTGGGCCACCACCAGCTGGCTCAGGGAAGCAATGACCTGGCAGCATTCAGAGGAATATTCTTCATTTCCAACCATATCGTTTCTGCCCTCCGGCAAAATAACCCCTCCTCAGCTTTTTAGCAGCTTTTGCATTCCATCAGGCTGAAACCAAGGTGGAAAAGTGAAGAAACTGGAGACAATTTTCCTTGGAGAACTGGGGGGATTTCAGCAGCAGAGGTGCTGCGAGGGCAGATTGAGGCTCACCCTTCTGCCCCCTGAGCTGGAGGGATGGGATGGACCAGCAAGGATGGCTCAAGGAGCAGGAGAAAGGAGCAGGATGTCCTGGGATCCTCTGGGGATGACCAGCTCCGAGGGGGATGTTCTTTCCTCCTTCAACACGGTGCCACCTCCCACCACGTCCCCATCCCATCCAGACCTGCTTTCCCCAGCCACTGGAGAAAAATTTTGGAGGAGAGTGGCACAAGAAGGAAAAGAGAGAAAAATTCTAGCAGGTCTTTGGGCAGCAATGGGATGGAAATGAAGGTGACTTCAAGATTTCCTGTGTCCCTCGGTCACGGACAGAGCCAGGCAGGCTGAGGAGGGGGGACAGGCGGCTCCCTGGAGGTCTCTGCTTCCACAAGTCCTCACACACCCACCGGATTACAGGTGATGGAGGAAAGGAATGCCTTATACCAATTAATTCCCGAAGTGTAATTAACGTCTGGGCCTGCTCCGTGTGATCCCCAACTGCTAATGAAGCATGGCACCGCTTTAATTCCTGCTACGCCACACCATCTTCTCATTAAATCCAGGAGCAGGTTCCATCACATTTCCCTTAGAGGGAAAAAGGGAAAGAGAGAGAAATGGAGCAGGATTTGTCTCCATGAAATATGATAGATTCGAGTTTGCTGGATAAAGAAAGTAGGGATGGGGGGAGGGCACGGAATGGGAAATTTTGTAGGTATGTGCACGTGGGCATCTGGATATTCTCTCTCCCCGTGACCTCCTTACACCCCATCCATCAGCCTGGGGTTGGCTTATTCCAAGCAGCAGAGCCTTTGCTCGTGTCTAACAGGCCCACCAGACACAATCTGCATGCCAATTACCAGAGCAGACCCCCTGATACTGGAAATGGAAATTAGCTGTCAAGGAAAAACCGGCATCAGCACGGCTGGGCTTGGATTGCTGCGCTCGCCGCTCATCTCCACGGGCGCCCTGCTCTGTGTGCCGCCGTGGTAAGGGAGCCCCAGACGGAAAAAGTCATCTGGAACAACAAGAAAATAAAAACTAATGATAAAAAAAAAACACCCAAGCAGCAGTTTATTGTTAGTTGTGTCGGTTGCCAACGTTGAGGACACAATGTTCACCCAAGGGCAAGAGCCTGGAGGACGAGGAGAAGGGGGAAAAGTTGGGATAACTGGGTTTTAAGGTGGGGAGATCAGCAGTGAAAGGGAAGGACATGGGAAAACTTGGGATACCTTATGGGCAAACCAGATCCAGGTTTGGCTGCTTCAGTGCCCTGGGGTGGGGCACACCAGCAGCCACAGCACTGGAGCGTCCCAACACCACCCAGAGCAGGGCATGTGGGATGGGGACAGGTGGACATTCCCCAAAATCAGGGTGGGAGATGGTTGGCAACACACTGGGCGGAGCACGCCTACCCACAGGAGATTTTCCATCCTCAACACAGACAGCAACAGGCTCACTGTCCAGAAAACCAGAAGCCAGGCTGTGTTCAGCCTGCTGCCCTTGGAGAGTTTTGCCAGAAGCCAGAGGGAAAAGGGGGAAAAAAAACCAGGAGCCAGGCTGTGCTCAGCCTGCTGCCCTTGGAGAGCTTTGCCAGAAGCCAGAGGGAAAAGGGGAGCTGGAGCTGAGAGCTGCTTGGTCCTGGAGAAACATTATGGGGAAAAATACAGAGCAACCCAACCATATTGCTGGATCACCTGCATCCTGCTGCTCTGTGACGGAGAGGAGTGAAGGAGGGATGGAAGTGGGGGAAGATGCTCCATCCTTTGCAGGGAAGGGCTGGAACGGGGCAGGGCGCTAAGGGAGAGGGGGGACAGCAGGAGAAGGAAGAGGGAGAGAAGGAGGGGGAAGAGGAGGAAGGTGACACTCTTCAGCCCATCTTTGTGCTTGGGGAAGTTCAGGGGGCTGGGGCTGCCCCTCTTGGCAGCAGCGTTCCCCGGAGGTGGCAGCCCCGTGGCTTGGCGAGCATCCCTTCCCCTGCCTCCCTGCTCCCTAATAAGCTCATACATCACTGAGAGGAGACTGCAGAGCATGGCTGGGAGGGCTCTGCTTCCACATCCAGCGTCATTATCCCAAAGCCCCTCGGCTCTGCGTGCAGGCAGGCTGCAGGTCCCCGGGGCTCCCAGGGGGACAGTGCCCAGCCATCAGTTATTCCTGCCCGGGACCTGCCCCGCATCCGACAGCACTGGGCAGAACGAGATGTTCCTGGTGGCAAACTGGGCTAACTGGGAGCCCCCTCTGCTCCCTGCACATCTCAGGTGTCCAGGGAGCTCTTTGTGCCCTTCAGGGTCACTCAGCAGCCACCTCCCATCCCAGGGCAGCTCCCGGGGCACTCAGTGCCTCTATCCCACACCAGCCTGCTCTTCCTGCTCCATGCGGAGCCAGCCCCAGTTTGAGCAGCTGGATCCCATGGCTCCCAGGGGACATCCTGTACCTGGATCCCATGGCTCCCAGGGGACATCCTGTACCTGGATCCCATGGCTCCCAGGGGACATCCTGTACCTGGATCCCATGGCTCCCAGGGGACATCCTGTACCTGGATCCCATGGCTCCCAGGGGACATCCTGTACCTGGATCCCTCGGTTCCCAAGGGACATCCTGTACCTGGATCCCTTGGCTCCCAGGGGACATCCTGTACCTGGATCCCTCGGTTCCCAAGGGACATCCTGTACCTGGATCCCTTGGCTCCCAGGGGACATGCTGTACCTGACACACTGAGATCCCCAGCACTGCCCATGGAAATTGTTACTGTCCCCCTCCTGCTCCATCTGGGATTGCTGCCTCCCATCTCTGCTTTTTCCCAGTCCTGTCGCCCCTTGCATCATGAGAAGGACAAACTCCTCCAGCACCAGGCCATCTGCTGCCTGCTCAGGGTCTCCAGGGGGACACACGGCACCGATGGAGATCCCACCCCTTCTCCCAAGCCCCCATGGAGCAGCAACAGAGCAGGCAGGGACCCCACAACAGACTGAGCCACCCACAGCCACCACCAAAAACTGGAATCCAGGGATGTGTAGAACGGCCAAACACCTTTAGGATAGCTCTTCTCCTAAAGGGCAGTGGGACAGCGAGCAGGGGATGGGGCAGGGGGTGACAATGAGGGTGCATTACTCGGAGAAGGCTCCGCTCCACCCCAGCTCCCCCGACGCAGCACAACCCGCCCGCAAACCCCAGGAACGAGCAGGACAAGGCGGAGCTGAGCGACACAGTTGCTTTATTGGGGGGGTGCGACAGCCCGGTCTCGGGGGGGCTCACTCGGAGATGCTGCGGAAGGACTGGACGGCGGGGCTGGCCGCGCCCCACTCCACGGGCTTGCGGTACTCCCCCTTGGGCAGCACGTACTGCCGGCCCCGGTAGTTGGGGTGCTCGTAGAACACCCAGACGCCCTCCAGCACCCTGCAGGCGTGCACCTCGCGCATGTGCCACTCCTCCATGATGGAGGGGCAGTCTTCGGTGGCTTCGAACATCTGCCCGCCGAAATCTCCCTTCTCAAACACCTGGATGTGGCCTCGGCCTCCGCTCGGCTGGGAAAGAAAAGGGAGAGGAAATCAGACGGTCATGGAATGGTTTGGGTTGGAAGGATTTAAAGATCATGCAGTTCTGCTTCCTCCACTATCCCAGGTTCCTCTAAGCCCTGTCCAACCTGGCCTTGGACACTTTCAGGGATCCAGGGGCAGCCACAGCTTCCCTGGGTGACTTCAGTGGAAAGCAGAGCATTGGATGGAGGCACTGACATGTCCCACTTCTGACATGGGAGCAGAGTTTGGGCACAGCCAGACTCAAATCAGGTACCAACCACCCCCAGCACACCAGGACAGGGCTGAAACCTCATGTCAGCCCCAAAAGCACTGTGGAAAGCAGCTGGGGTAAATTTTAACAGAGCCTCACGTGCAAAGAGGGTACAGAAGCTCCAAGCCGGAGCAGAGCAGGAAGGCAGGGATAAAACCAAGTCAGCAGCGCCAAGCTCGCTATCCCAGACGGGCTTGAACCCTTCAGCAGCTCCATGTGAGCATCCCGAGAGCCGGACCCCTCCAATCCCCACTCCTCCGGGCAGAGAGGAGTTTAATGAGCTGCTGACCCCGGCGGGGCCGTGTTGCTGTGGAGGTTCCCACCGGTATTGGCAGTGCTCCTTGCCCGGAGGTACCGCGGCAGCGTTTAATCTGCAGCCGCCCGGACACCTCTTCCTTCCCCTGCTCCCTCCTTGCCAGCCCCAGCCAGGCTCTCGGGGTGTCCCCAGGGCAGGAGGGAAAGGCAGGTGCCAGGTGGATATGCAGGATAAGGCTCCCACATTTCATCCTGGTGGAGGAAGCCGTGCTGCTCTTACATCGCCCACGTGTTTTGGCTCCATGTCCTAGGCCAGATCAGTGCTCTGAGCAGGCTGGAAACTCTCCCTGCCCTGTGCAAAGGGATTTTGACCCAGCTCAAACCCAGAACAGTCTCAGAGGGCTGTCAGACTCCCAGGCAGAAAAGCAAAACCCCTTCCCAGCTGTGAGATCTGCTCCATGCAGTGGGGATTCACAGCCGTGTGCTCCACATCAGCAACCCACGGATCCCCAGTGTGTGCCCCATGGCTGGCAAACCCTCAGCAGCAGCACCAATCCACACTTCACCCACAATCCCAGCTTTAAAGGATGCTGCTCCCCACAGGCTTCCCAAAAGGACCATTCCCTCTGTTCCTTTCTCCCCATCATCAGTTAGGATCCTGTGCTCCCCTAATCCCAGGAGGCACCAGGCTGCTCCAAGCATGCCTGAGGAGGGTTCTGGGTGTCCCTCCCACTCCTGGGCACCCCAGGGCTGCTCCTGGGGTTGGTCTCTCTATCCCCACAGAGATTTGGTGACAGAGGTTCAGTTCCCTGTATCAGAACAGAGTCCTGGCTTGCTAGAGAGGAAACTGCCCCTCATTCCAAATGTTCCTGCAAAATCTACATCCTGCAGTCACAGGCCTCGAGCCTGTTGGATCAGTTGGTTGGACACGAGGGAAAAGGCAAGAGGCAAACCTTGGAGCAACGTGCCTGGACACTGAAATCCCGAAAGGAACACACAGATGAAACGACACTCCTGTTCCTATGGAAACTCACCCACACTCAAAGGGATCCGCATTTTCCCACTGCAATCCAGAGTGGATTGACCCTCTCCCCACACCAAACACTTCGCTATTCCCACAGCAGGGCTGTGGGAGCAAATCCCCTGCAGCCTTGAGGATGGGGACCACACTTCCCACTTGAAAGCCTCAGAGCATCCCCTGGCAAGAGGCGACACCTACGATCTGGATGTACTTGCAGGAGCCCAGGCGGTCGTTGAGGCCCATCCAGTGGTGGTAGTCGGGGTACTCGCCGTGGGTCAGCACGTACATGTTCCCGGCGTAGTTGGGCCGCTCGTAGGCCACCCAGGTGCCTCCATCCACGCGGATGGAGTTGCAGCGGCTCAGGTAGGTGTGGAAATCAGGGCAGTCGCTGTCACACTCGTAGTAACGGCCCAGGAAGTTCTTGTCTTCATAGAAAGTGACCTGGAAGGAGCAGAGCGGGGAGAATGGGGAGGTTCATCATTCCAGCACATCTCTGTGTTCCAGCCACATCACGGCTGGAAACAGCTGAAAAGAGAACCCTCGAGATGGCAGAAATCATCAAATCCAGCCATGGAGTGGGAGCAGCTGCAGTCAATTCACCAGTCTGGCCCCAATACCATCAGCTGCACCAGTGTCCTGCGCTTCCCAGCCCCTCAATCTGTCCAAGTCCAACCCAATGCTCTCTTGGTTAAATCCCTGTCCTTTTTCCAGCAAAGCACTATCAAAACAATTCCCTCCCCCCTTCTCTAGATCACGAGTTACTAAATTATGGCCAGGGAGCCGTGAGAATTCAGTGGAATGTACAAAGCAGATTTCTGGGGCCATGGGTGGGTGTGGCAGCACAGTTGGACTTGATGCCTTTAGAAGGCTTCTCCAGCCCTAACAAGTCCATGGTTTCCTTTGTATTGACTCACCAAGTGTTTGCAGCAAGATCTTTACTGATAAGGGGGTGGAGAGGTCCCCTTCCCCCCAGGTCATGTCTTCCAGCCCATCCCCGTTCCTGCTTGAACAACCCACAACTTCCTTCCTCAAAACTCCCTGCCCAAAGCTGGACATCACATGAGCTTTGCCCATGCCAGGAGAAGCTAAAGGAGCAGTCCATGTGCATGGTGGGCAGCAGTTTTATGGATATCCACAGACTGTATTTGCTTGTTCTGCTTTGGTTGCTGCAAGTTCACAAAATGCCTGACAAATTCCCGATCCATCCCCACATTTCTTTCCCTAGAACTGATCTACAGCCAGGCTGCTGACCCCAAAGCACTTTAGCCCTGCTTGATCACAACCTGGCTTGAAATGATCTTGGGAGCAGGGGAGCAAAAATCCCATTCCTCCCACCTGAGGCATCCCCCACCCAGCCAGCCCTGCAAAGGAGACCCAGTTTTCTTCCAAAATCCCTTCATAGAAATATTGCTGAGCCCTAGACCAGACCAGTCCTTTCCCCAGCCCCATTTTACATCCTCCCAGGTGACAATTGCTCATCAAGAGCTGCTCTTCTCCAGGAGGATTCCCAAACCATCACGTCTATCCTGACTACGTCCCTTGCCGGCTCATGACACCAGATGCTCTGAAGAGAATCTTTCTGGCCACACCCAACATTCAGTGTTCCACAATCTATTTTTCCCAGGTTTTTTTCCGTAGCTTTTTTAAGGCACACCACCGCTGCTATACTTCACCTACAGTGCTTTGGCTGCTGGTATTGATGTAACCTCCCTGTTGTTAAAAATACCATTCATTGTCACTGTTTCAACCCAAATCCAGGACAACTCGCACACTTTTTATTTTAATCATTTGTTTTGTGCTAGAAGTTAAATTAGCCAGAGTTTTCCTGGAGCTGGTTGGTCAGTGTGTTCCACCAGCCTGCCCAGGGATCTGGGGAGTCAGACTGATCATGCCACAGGATTCATGTTCTTGGGTTTGTGGCTTGTTACTGAACATTTATTAGGATAATGCTATTTTCCTCTTAATTTCAAGGACTGATCTCCCATCACGAAGCAATTAACACACGAAACAACCTGTCCCCAACATCCTGAGCAAGCTCTTCCCACTTTCACGCAGTGGAGGGCTGGGAATCACTCCAACCTTGCCAGCAGTGAATAAAAGCTGTGAAAAGTGAGCACTGAAATTCCCAGTTCCTGTTTTCCCACTCTTGGGCAGTTAACCACGCTGGCCAGGTCTTCCCGGCCACAGCCCACTGCCTTTTCCAGATCCTGCTCCTGGATCTTTGTCCCTAAAGGTATCACCCCAAAGATCCACCAGCCTGCTCACTGAGGTTCGGCAGTCATGCACCGCCAATCACCCTCGTCTTGAAGCCAGTGGTCAAGGAAGCCACAACATCCCTGGAAAACCCTCCAGAGGGATTTGTCTCTTCCCGGCTCAGCTTTATCCTCTGCTGGGATGGCTGATCCCCGTCTCCCACCTCGGCCCCCAAGCTCTGATCCTGTCCCATTCCTGTCCAGGCAGTGAGTATCCAACATGTGGATCTGTTCTCCAGGCAGAGGGATCCCTAGAAGTGTCCAAGGCCAGGCTGGGTGGGGCTTGGAGCAGCCTGGTCTAGTGGAAGATGTCCCTGCTCATGGCAGGGGGTGGAATGGGATGAGTTTTAAGGTCCTTTCCAACCCAAATCATTCCCGGATTCAGTGATGTTCCTTCCCCACCCAACCTAGCAAAACCAAACCTGACCTTGGCAAAGCCAAGGAAATCTAGGAGCACATTAAGGATATGGCTGTTCCTACAGAATTGTATCCAGCCAAAGTGCTGCTCCTTGATTTAATCTCAGAATTCATGGTATTCTGCCCACCCATTCTCCGGCACTGCCCTTCAGACACACCCTCAGCTCATTTCAGACCTTCGCTTCCCAGCTTTCCTGCATGGATTCAGGCACCAACAGAGCATGTTGATGTTTTCACCCGTAGAATAATTACAGGAGAATTCCACATTCCAATTCCAGATTTGCAGATTTGTTTCTGCCCCCCCCACTCTCAGGGTAACTGCCTCCCTTCAGCCACACCATCCAGGAGCTCTGCTCCCAGCACTCACCTGTTAACCTCCCCCTGCCCAAACCTTGCCTTTTGGGGGCTTATCTGGCACGTACCACATTTGCCGGAGCAGATCTTCCTTACGGGAATGTAAAATTCCCACTTGGTCACCTCACCCCAGTTATCACATACTTTTTTTCAACAGCAGCTCAGCTAGAAGGAAACCCATAAAAATATCCAGCAGTGTCTCCTCTGTTAGCAGGGACCACTTTCCAGGGCAGATAGTTCACTGAGGTTGTGAGAAATGGTGTTTATTTCCCTATTTTGCCCTTTTCTTCTCCCCAGAATGTGCTGAACAAGAGCCTGGCATAGAGAAATAGGAGATAACTCCTCCTGGGCACCTTGCTGCCCCTGAGCAGCACATACTCCATGAATTCCCTGGGCTACGCTCCGAGGGGACACGGCTTTCGGCAGGGGAAGGGCAGAACGTGCTCAAGGCTTTCCAAGCAGACAGGAGGCTCAAGGATGGAGCAGTTGCAATTCCCCAGAACCTTTTTAGGCAGAAGGTACAGAAAGTTTGCACCCCTGAGATCTGGGAGCCACCAGCACATCCTCCTCAGCTTCCCAGACCAACAGCCCAACCACTGAGAGCCAAGATTGGAGCCGAAGGATGCGGAAAAGCCGGGACTGGATCCGGATCTTCCACGGCATTACCCGCTGCCTCCAAACCCACTGTGCTTCCAAACCCTCTTGGGTCTTACAGCCTCCACAGGCTAAAAGGAATCCAACCCAAAAGCAAAACTCAGCTGAACCTCTTCCCACAGCCTCCTAACGGGTGTTGGACATTCCATAGGGGACACTGGCCCAGATCCTCACCCTCCTTTCCTTTCCTGCTGTTTCTCCCTGCCCAGTCCCAGCCCTGGTACGAGTTCTGTGGGATGGGCTAGCTCAGCTCGGCTAAACCCAAGCCTTAGGAGCTGGATCCCCACCTGAGATGTCACTCCAGCTGAAGCTGAGCTTCCCAACCTACCTCCTCCTCCAATTTCAGTCCATCCCTGCCGACTGCACCGAATCCCAAGGCCGATTTGCATCCCTTAGGGAACGCTGTTCCCTTCGGTGCTATGGCCATCACCCAGGGGCCCTTCTGTCGCAGCACACCCTCTGCTCCACCATGGAAAAGGGACATGGCAGCTCCGCTGGTGTTGGGAGTCAGGCTCTCCCAAGGCTCCAAGGGAGCCTTCCGTGAGGTTCTGCTCCACAAGCGCAGTCATTCTCTGCTGGCACGGCACCC
Source organism: Acanthornis magna (assembly GCA_036785705.1). Taxonomy (NCBI): domain Eukaryota; kingdom Metazoa; phylum Chordata; class Aves; order Passeriformes; family Acanthizidae; genus Acanthornis; species Acanthornis magna. The sequence goes on along the minus strand of JAWUZG010000545.1, from coordinate 737,030 downwards.
TCCACCCGATTTACAAGGCTTATATAGAATCATTTCAAATGCCCCCTCACCAGTCACTGCGCTCGACTCCATCCTCTGGCAGAGCCACACTTAGAGGAACCAGCCAAAATCTGGGAAAAGACTTGGGAGGGCTCAGCTCCAGCTTCCCTCCACGTGAGGAGGGATTTCAAGCATCTCCCCCTGCCCACACGCTGATGGAGGGGGAAGCTGTCAGCAGAACAAAGAAAACAAAGTTTCTCCACAACTCATCCCTAAATTCCGCAATTTTAGCCAAAATCATGAATACAACTGCAAACAAACTTACCTTGGTTCCAGCTCTGGACATTTTCCGTTCCAGCCAAGCTCCCCTGTGCCGGAGGAACGTCAGCAGCTGTTACAAACAGCCAGGATCCGAGGTGCCCTTTTTATAACGGGCTTGTTTTAAACCAGACAGCCGCTTTGTCATGAGAATAGGATCCAAAAATTGAGTCAGTGATTCTGAGGCTATAGCCGATTTCCAGAAAAGCAAACAGGATTATGGAATAAAGGAAGGCTTCGCCATCCTCCCTTTGTTACCATTTGCTGAGTCAGAACACCAAAACTCTGCCAAATGCACTCAAAACACGCAGCCCCCTGCCAAGTCCGGGAGGACGGGGGGGTAATTTGGCTGCTCCCTCCCTTCCAAGCTTGTTAAACGAGAAGGAATTCTCGTTGGCTCTTAGAAACCCACCCCATTTGTAAGGAGGGCACACCACATTTATCAGGGAATGCTCCAGTGCAGCGAAGGACACAGTTAAGGAATGACAAACAAGTGCCCAGGGCAGACACCAGAGGCTTGCAAAGGCCAGCTCTGCATTGAAAGCTCTCCATGGGAACATCTGTGCAGCAAAAAGGCTGCAGATTTTCCTGGGACACCCTCAGCTGGACCCACCCTGCTCCAAGCACCTCCTGACACAGAGGGAAAGAAGGATGTGTGGCCACACCCCCCGCAAAGCAAGGGATTTCACACATCGAATGATGCCCAGATTTCTGATTGTCTCTGCAAGGGTCACAAATTCAACTCCAAACTCTCAGCCCAGCACCTGAGGTTGGAGCTGAGGAGTTTTCCCTCCAGCCATGCTCCAGCCCTCGGAGCGGGGAGGCCGAGGATCGCTGGCTTCCACAGCCACCCCCCCGCCAGGGCATTATGAAAAACCACCTCTGCAGCTATTCAGTGCCCCAGCCCAAAGGCTTAGTGAGACAAAGGGACACGAATTTGGCACAGCAGCGCCCGAAACACGCAGCCCCTCTTTCAAATCTGTCAGGACAAGCACTCTCGCAACAGCGGCTCTGTAAATGCGGGCAGATGGGAGAGCCTGGGGCACACACGCTCAGCAGCTGCTCCTCTTCCCATTTTAGGAGCCTTGAATCACCCAGAGCTGTTGCTCTCACTGAGGCCACTTGCATTGATTCAGGTTTTCATGCCTGAAGATCAGAGCTCAAGCACGAGCTGGGTTCTGTCAGCAGGTTCACAGCTCGAAGCTGTGGTCACTTGGCACACCCCTCCTTTAAAAGTTGGTTAAATACAATAAACTCATCTTACATAAATAGAATAAGTATAATAAACTCACCTCACCTGCCTGTCCAGGAGCCAAGGGAGACCTTCAGAGGAATTCTGAGGCTGTGCACTCCAGAGCACTGTGCCTTCCCCTCGCTCTCAGCTTGGATAACTCTTCCCAAGGCACCACCAGCTGCTGCCTCCACTCATCCATGCAATGCCTTTGCCTATTTTCCAAGCTTATTTAGGTGCTCAGCTATGAGCACATCTCCCCAAAACACACCCCACCAGCACAGGAGAATGGTGCTTATTCAAGCTGATAATCTTTATGAAAATTATGAGAGATAGGAATTGGGCTCGTATCAAAACCTCGTGCCAGGGCAGCCTTCAAAACGTTCAGTTCAATGGCTGAAGTTTACACGAGTTTTACTTTCAGCGTGGCAGGATTTACATTCCTTTTTTGCCCTACTTTCCTCATAAATTAGCACTTTCTCTTGCTGCCAGGTTTACATTTCATTAAGATTAAAGACGCTGTGTCCCTCTAACATCCACTGTAGATGTAAAACCCCTTCCCCAGGACATGTGCCAGGTTTATCCAACAACTCTGGTTTATTGACATTTGTCAAAACAATGCAACCATATACAAAAAATCATTTTCACAAAAGTGCCGTCTTCATATAAAAAAACCTGTTGGATTTCCTTCATAAAAAAACTGAAACATTTCCTTTTCACATTTATAAAAACAGCACTGCTGGTTTGTACCATGAGGATGCAGGTGATGCCCAGGGCCTGCATCCAGCTTTGTCCCAGGATGGTGTGCTGGATACCTGCTCAGCATGGACACCAACTGTGGTGACAACTCTGCACACTTCATTTTCCTCCAGTGCCAGGCACCTCTCAGTCACCACCAGCACATTCCTGGGAATGCAGCAGTGCTCAGAATCCTCCAGGCAGTCCAACCCACACCAAGGCTGGGAGTCAGGTCCAGTGGGTGCAGACAGGATGGCCACAAAGTCTGAACGAGAATTGGGCTGAGTGGATCACTTGCCTGTACCCAGAGCTGTGGAACAAAATAAAAGGAGCCAGTTTTACTCCTAACATCAGCAAAGAAAAGGGGATTCAAAGACTGAATAAACAATAAAACAACTTTCTAATGGTTTGAAACATGCCATGGCAGAAGGGAACAATAAGGGCAGGTCTCCAGCTCCTAAACCACTTCTGTTAGGGAAGAGTGAGAATTATCCAGGGTCTCATGGTAAGAATTATCCAGTACCTCATTGTAAAAATTATCCAAAGTCTCACTGAAAGAATTACCCAAAGCCTCACTCAATTCTCTTTAGCAAAAAGTGAGATGGGAAGACATCAACACAGCGAGTTCCTTTGAAAGAGCAGTTATTCCAATCAGTTTTATATCACATTATGTGCAATACACCCATCTGCCTTTACAGATGCCTCCAACACATCACACTGAACAAAGCAGTGCTGAGGACAGATTTCAGCTGAAATGGGGTTTTGAGAGCCAAATAAGAACTAAACCCAAATGCCAGGCTCTTGGGAGACCATTCACTCAACACACTCTTACTTTGCCCACCTCTGCCTTGGCTGTGCACACAAGCAGGGCAATTCTTGGGGGTGGAGAAGAAGCAAGAGAAGGAGGCCTTTTACTCACCTCCCTTTCCTTCAGCTGCCCAGGAATGTTTTCCTGCCCAGAAATGTTATCCTGCTGCCTGCTTGGAGCCCATGGCAGGAGGGACCAGGCTGTCCAGCTGCTGCCGGTTCCCCGTCTGAACCAGCCACTCATAGAATTTGTTTTCTACCAACGTCTGGAACTGTTTCCTCTGATCCCTGAAACAGAAACATCAGCAGAAGAAGGAAAATATCACATTTATTTACAGTATTATACTTCTACCTTGCCTTCACTATCCAAACAAGCCTCCAGATGTATCAGGAAGAGTCAGGCTTGGTTTCTGAACCTTGCAGAGACAACCAGAGAAGGTTTTTACTAAGTGAATGTGGTGATAATGAACCCCAAAGGCAGAACCCGGCAGAGGTGGAGAAGCCATAGAGAATTCCCCATCCCAACAGCACAACCACCCTGTTCCAGGGCTGCCTCCACTTTCCCCTCAGAGCACAGCTGAAAAACTGTCTGAAAAGGGAGAAAACAAAGATTAGCAACTGAGGACATGAAATTCAATTCTGACAACACCTGAGAGGATGGAGATCAGGGGAAAAAATACACCTATAAACACTCCTCACATCATTCCCATTGCTCATAATAAACTTCTGGGGTGTTTTTGGCAAGCCCAGCAGTAACAGGGTGGCCCACTCAGCTCAGGCTCCCTGGCACTGGTCAGATACCCAAAAGCATCTCCAGAAAAGCATCCCAGCCCTCTGGGATCAGCTCACCTCTGGAATTCCCTAAGTCAAAGGTGGCAAAGATGTTGTATACCTCTTGATGGACTTTTACAAGGAGTTTACACGATTCTTTCTCAACACCAATAAAACAGGAACATTTTTCAATATTCTGGAGATTTTATGCAGGCTTGCTTTGAACCCATTCTTAGTTTGATGTGCTGACCCCATTTTGTACAGGGAAAAGCAGGAAACCATCTCCAGAGGAGGCCACAAAGGTGATCAGAGGGATGGAGCATCCCTCCTATGAGGAAAGGCTGAGAGATTTGGAATTGTTCAGCCTGGAGAAGAGAAGCTCCAGCTGACCTAATTGTGGTGCTCCAGTGCCTGAAGGAGCTACAAGAAACATGGAGAGAGACAATTTCCAAGAGCCTGGAGTGCCTTGGAATGGCTTCCCCCTGCCAGAGGGCAGGGTTAGATGGAATATTGGGAAGGAATTGTTCCCTGTGAGGGTGGGGAGGCCCTGGCACAGAGAAGCTGTTGCTGCCCCTGGATCCCTGGCAGTGTCCAAGGTCAGGCTGGACAGGGATTGGAGCAGCCTGGGATAGTGGAAGGTGTCCCTGCCATGGCAGGGGGTGGAACCTGGCTGGATTTTAAAGGTCCTTTCCAATCCAGGCCATTCTATTCAGTTTTGACCCACTCAGCCTCAGAGAGGCTCCACACCTTTTTTTAAGTTAAGGCTTTGTATGATCTCTTCCATTTGAGCCACTCCCCAAAAAGCAGGGTTCTGGGACACAAACTAACCCAAATTCCTCCCCAGTGAACACAAAGGCAGCCACTTCTTTCTTCCCTTTTGGATTTATCTTCTCCAAGAGCTTTTTCTCTACCTTGATCTGCTACTGACCCTGAAAGACTTTCTGTCTGATATGCTCGGAAAATGAATAAACAGGATTTTATGCTTTTGCAAGTTGTTCCTCAAGCTGTCTTCTTGGTCCTGTCTTACGGGGGTTTTACTTTCAGCCTGGCAGGATTTACATTCTTTTTTTGCCCCACTTTCCTCAATCAGACAACTTCAACTTCTTGAAAAGACGTCTTCTTATTTCTAACACTCTCTTTCACCTCCCCGCTCAAGCACAGAGGCTTTTTTCTTTCTACAAGCCTGATATCCTGTTTGCTCTAAGCTTCCTACTTGTCTCCCTTCTTGTTTCCCTGCCTGCAAGAGACAACAGACATTTTCCACTGTCAGTTGCCCACTTTCTTTTCAACAAGCTTCTAAACTTGCCAGAGTTTTCCCCTTTTCATGGAATAAGCAGCGAGCTCTTGCCTCCTGTGACTGCGGCAGACGATGGCAAATGTAAGCACATCATCCCTATTTCCTCACACTTCTTTCACAGGAAGGTTCTGACAGGCCCAACACCTTCCCAAAACTGTGGTGGGAAGCAGCAGCTTAGGGAGGACAACAGCTGGAGTGGGGAGCACCCCGGATGAGGCTGACAGACACAAGGGATGACTCCAGCACGAGGGCTGAAGTCTCTTCCCTCTCTGCTGCCCCTGAAGACTCAGGGCTGGGAGTTGTGAAGGTTTTTGGTCCCCACTTCTGGGTCACCACCACTCTGCCACCCTCCTCCTGTAGCAAAATCCCACCCTGAAATCCCTTCCCTCTCCCAGTCCAGAGCTTTTTCAAACTGCACTTTCTCTGCTCAGCACAGAGGCACCTGGATTTCAGAAAGGAATGTGGGAAGCACAGGGAGCTCCTCCAAAACAAGGAACCATCAAATGAGCTGGAGCTCCTCAGCCTGCTATGACAGGTGTTGCCAGTTTGCCTCAAAGGAACGCTTTCCTAGTCCATATTTCCCACAGGATAAACCCCTCCAAGATCACTGCTATCTGCACCCAGTTACACAGCCCTTAGCAGCCATCAACTGACACAGAACAGAAAGGCAATCTCCCCAGCTTAAGCACAGTTTAGGGGACAAAACGTGTTCTCATCAAGTCTTTACAGATGGCTGTTTGAAATGGGGTTTATCCCCAGTCTGTGCTTGCCAAGGAAGCTGGGCAGACGATTCCATGTGATCTGCTCCAGGGGAATTTCAAAGCTCCTGCCCACAAGGTGATCTGCTGCAATGATCCACATGCACATTCCCAGCTCACCTCAAAAAGTGCTGGCACAGGCATTTAGAGCTTCAATCCCAAGGTAAAGGTTAGGCTAAGAGGGACCCCAGGCAGCTCAGGGTGCACACCCAGCCCTCTCCCAGCCCCTTGCCAGAGTGGGTCCCTCACCTTGGCAGTATCTGGGAATGCTTTTCCTGGACTCTCACAGGCTGGGAAAATGCAACCACGAAAAAGCACCTCCTTTGGGGCAGCGTGGGTGAGGGAGGGGATTCTCCCCCTTCGCTCTGCTTGGTGAGGCCCCACCTGCAGAGCTGCCCCAGCCCTGGGATCCCCAGCACAACAAGGATCTGCAGCTGTTGGAACGAGTCCTGAGGAGGCCACTGAGATTCTGGATGCACCTCTGCTCTGGAGCCAGGCTGGGAGAGCTGGAGGGGTTCACCTGGAGAAGACAAGGCTCTGGGGAGACCTCAGAGCCCCTTCCAGTGCCTAAAGGGGCTCCAAGAGAGCTGGACAGGGACTTGGAACAAGGGATAGAAGGACAGGACACAGGGAATGGCTTCCCACTGCCAGAGGGCAGTGTTAGATGGAATATTGGGAAGGAATTCTTCCCTGTGATGGTGGTGAGGCCCGGGCATAGGGTGCCCAGAGAAGCTGTGGCTGCCCCTGGATCCCTGGCAGTGTCCAGGGCCAGGATGAACAGGGCTAGGAGCACCCTGGGACAGTGGCAAGTGTCCCTGCCCATGGCAGGGCATGGAAGGGGATGAGTTTTAAAGTCCCTTCCAACCCAAAGCATCTGGGGATTCTATGACTCTGAGCTACGCCTGTGAGCATTACTGTTCACACTTTCCCAACCAGAATGCCAGGACTGCTAATTCCCAATGTTCTAGAACCGGCCTGCAAGTCACAGCTCCCACAAGCCACCCCATCCCTCAAGGATTTCTGTGGAACCCCATCAAACAGCCCTCAGCCACATGGCTGAGCTCTGCCCTTGCCGAGGGGCACTCACCTGGTCAGCCCTGCCTCCTTCACCATGCGCTGCCACACCTGCACCTTCTGCTCCCGCTGGCTCAGCACCTCCTGGTACTCCTGGGGAAGCCCCCCCGGCGTCTCCGTGGTGTCCCCTTCCATCTCAAAGGGAATCACGAAGGTGTAGAAGTCCGAGGGGGGCAGGAGCCGGAAGACGCTCGTGTCACCGCTGTCCCTGCACACCAGCATGGGGCTGTCCCAGTAGTTTGGCAGAGTGGCCAAGCCCACCTGAGCCATGTGGTCTTCCAGCATGGGATAATGGGTGTGGAAAGGAGCAAAGCTGACTGCCTGGTTCCCCGAGAGGATGAGGGGCTGTGTCGGGGTGAGAGTGTGGAAAATACAGCCGGTGGTGGACGAAAGGGACAAGCGATGGCAAACCACGATGACTTTGATGTTGTCACAGCTCTGGACGTGGACTGACATCTCCACAGGGCCCAGGACAAAGGTGCTATTCCGGCACTTCTCGATGGTCACGGATCTGCCAAAGAACCATAGGATTGCTAGGGTTGGAAGGAAGCTCCATCTAGTCCAAGGCAGGGTCACCTGCAGCAGGTGACACAGGAACGTGTTCAGGTGGGTTTGGGATGTCTCCAGAGAGGGAACTCCACACCCTCCCTGGGCAGCTGTTCCAGGGCTCTGCCACCCTCAAAGGAAGGAAGCTCTTCCTCATACTGAGGTGAAACTTGTTGTGTTCTAGTTCATGGCCATTGCTCTTTTTCCTGTCACTGGCAGCTCTGAACAAAGCCTGGCACCACTCTCTGGCACCCCCTGGAGATCTTTGTAAAAACTGATGGGATCCCCTCTCAGTCTTGTCTTTTCCAGACTAACCAGGCCCAGCTCCCTCAGCCCTTCCTTGTCAGAGAAGCTCCAGTCTCTTCATCATCTCTGTACCCTCCACTGGGCCTGTTCCAGCAGCTCCATGTCCCTCTGGTCCTGAGGAGCCCAGAGCTGGGCACAGCACTCCAGATGTGCCTCACAGGGCTGAGCAGAGGGACAGGATCACTTCCTGACCTGCTGGCAATGCTCCTCCTAATGCCCCCCAGGATCCCTGGCTCAGGGTGAGTCCCAGGAGAGCCCAAACTCACCGCAGAGGGGACAGGAGGTAAATGAAGGACTCGTTGCAGCGATGGATTCTGATGTGAGCCCCCACCAGAGTGTCCGAGCTCTTGGCCAGGGTCTGCCTGTACACCTGGCTCATGATCACCATGGGGGACACCTCGGGCACCACTCGGGCACTGCAGGCAATCTTGGCTCTCCTGGTTGTTCCTTCCACTGCAAAAAAAAGTCCACAGAAGTTAGGGGTCCAGCAATCCCTCAGGAAAATAATCAGCCCCAAAGTTCAGGGATGGTGGTTCCTGCACCAGTCACACCACCCCTGATGCCTCCTGGGCAGGTCAGCAGCATGAGGCACCAGAAATTCCAGAAATTGGGAGACAATGAAGGATCAAAAGCACTTCAAGATTATTTAGGAGCAGCCAAAGCCTCCCACAAGCTCCACTCAGCCCCAGGCAAGGAATCTCCATTTCCACAAGTCTTTCACAGACATAAGACTCAGCAGGAAGATGCTGAGGGCAAGTTTTGAGCAGGAATTATGTGTTTTAAAAAGGGAAATGTTCCCTCTAGGAGAACAATCCTTAAGCCCTTCCCTCTCCTTCCTAACCCACTGCCCCTCTTGGGACCCTGCAGTCAGGGAAAAGAAACATTGAGTTAAATTCCTTATCCTACGGTGGAAAGCACCTTGGCCCCACTGCCATGTCCCCCTGCAGAACAGGGGTTGGATTGGAGACAAGGAAACCTAGACCAGGTCCCACCCCACTGCCAGATCCCTGGTCAGCAACAGGAGCCAAGTTCCCATTTCTGGGTTTTTTTCCTAGATTTTATTTATACTAATTTATTTTATATACTATTATTTATATAATTAATCTATATTTATTTTTCTGTATTTCTAAATTTTTTTCTGTATTTCTGTTTTTTTTATTTCTGCGTATTTCTGTAGGCTTATTTTTTATATTTCCGCATATTTCTACCTTTCTGTATACCTGTTTCTATTTCTCCATATTTCTCTATATTTCTATTTTCCACATTTCTCTATATTTCTACAGCTTTCTAGATTCCTATTTTCCCCCATATTCCTATTTTCCCCACATATTCCTTTTCCCCCATGTATTCCCATTTTCCCCCACATATTTCTGTATTTCTAAGAACAACTTCCCAGCAGTTTTTCCCACCTTGCTGTGCCCACGCCAGCTTCCTCCCAGCCTTGAGGCAGACAGTCATTCCCAAGGGGTTAGCGGTGAGAGAGGAGTGCAGCCAGCTCTCCAGCTTGGGCAGGGAGAAGGTTCTGGACACCTTGGAATATCCATTGCGGCCATGGCAGGGCTGCCTGAGGGCCAGCTCATGGAGGGGCCAGACTGTCCTGGAGTTGCCCACGGTGCCCTCGAGCAGGAAGCTGAGGGCACACAGGGCTTCGTAGGACACCAGGCTGTTGCAGCTGGAATGGGAAGAGGCCAAGAGCTGCTCCGGCTCCAGCAGCAGCTCCAACATATCCAAGAGGTGACTCTGCACAAAGGCAAGGTGCTCCTGGTCGTTCCAGTTCTGGGGGGACAGGAAAACACACAAGGGGGTGAGTTCTCTGTGCTGAGAAACTCCGCGGACATTATATATACAAATCTTTGCTTGGAATCCTTCTAAAAGAAGGAAAATCAGTCAGACACGGTGCTCATTCCTGCTGCTCCGCTCTTCCATAACTGGAAAGCCACCTCCCCACAAAAACCCAAAATAAAACATTTCATTCCAGCTCAAGTACCAAGTATTTCCTTCTAGAGAGCAGCACCTCCTACAATCCTACACAAATCCAGGCCACTGCTGCTGGCATTGGAAGGGAGGAAACAAATCAATAACTGCCACTCAAGGTCTTGGAGCTGCTCCACTGGAAAATCCCTGCAGCTGCGCCAGACCTGCAGCCAGGATTCAGTGCTGCCTTCCAGGATAAAAAGCAAAGGGTCATTTCTCCACAGCAAATGCACCAATAAACAATACAACTCTGGAACAATCCTTAGCTCAAATTCCAAAGCCCCCAAAAAGCAGGAGATTTGATTTCTGGCAGAGTTTAGTAAAGCCAAGCTTTGCTGAAGGAACACATGGCTGTGATTTCACCTTGCCCTCACCACCTTCGTCCAATATTCCAGAATAAAGTTACCTAGCTACTATTTTTAATGATTCCAGCTTGCCCAAGCTACATTTCACCAGCTCATCTGCTCACACCAGCAGGTCCATCCCAGAATTCCAGAAGTTTGCATGGTCTTATGTGAAGTTACCAATTGTAATCCATTCTCCCACACAGAGCTGCCCATGAGACACAGCCAACTCACTCCTTCCTAAATACTTGGCAGTATTTTAAAAGGAAACAGCATTTCTACGTGGTTGATCTACAGGTGAACAATCAAATGCCCTCTCAGAAACAGAATGTGATGCCAGGGAACACCCTGGGATCCAATACTCCACACTGGATCATGGGAAAGGCACTGTGAACATGAGGAAAGCTTTCTCCTTGACTAATATAATACAAAAAGCGAAGAGGCTCGTTGCTTCTTAAAAGTAGACTTGCCAAGATTCCTAGGGAATTTTTAGTCAGCTTTGGACTCCAGGAAAGTCTCATGGAAAAGTTTTAAAAACCTTTTTATAAACTACAGAGAACACACCAACTTCACTTCGGTTACTGTGGAACAGAAATTCTGCAACTGGACCCTTGCTCACACTTTGCCAGAGGTGGAACCCTCCCAGGAATAAACCAGTCCCTTTCCAACCCCCCTCGGGCAGCCCCCCCAGGGAAGAAGCTCCCGCACGCGGCGAGTCCCACAGGCACGAGTACCTTATTCCCGCCGTCCGATTTCCCAGTCAGGCTGGGAGACTTGGTCCTGGGGCTGGGCCACTCGTCCCCGAGCAGAGACCTCCGCAGCGAAAGCTTGTGGAGCTGCTGGACGTACAGGAAGAGCAGGAACTGTAGAGTGTCCACGGAGAGCTGCAGAGCACGGGAGAGACAGAGAAGAGTCAGGTTGGGCCGGGCCCCCCTTCAGGCGGGGGCCGGGCTTCCTCCGCCTGAGGCCGGGTCTGGGCTCTTGCCTTGCTCCGCTCCCGCTCCAGCTCCTCGGCGCTGGCGCAGGCCGCCTCAGCCTCGGCCCAGCGCAGGCGGAGGGACGGGGCGGGCCCGACGAGACCGCGGAAGAGCTCGAAGTAGAGCCAGGCGATCTCGCGGCTCAGCTGCAGCTTCCCGCAGGCGATGTGCCGCCAGCAGGGCCAGCTCAGCCGCGGGAAGAAGCCCTGGTCGGCCCGCGCGCGGGCGTAGGCGGCCGCCTTGCGCAGGTAATGCGGGGTGAGGCGGGCGGGCGGCGGGGCCGGCAGCGCTCCTACCAGGAACGGCTCCGTGCGCACCCACAGCCGCACCGGCCCCGCCGCCGCCATCGCCGCCGCCACTACCGACTTCCGCCGCGGCACCATAGAGACGGCCCTGCCCTCCCGCCTGGAGCCGCTGCCCATTGGCTGCGGCTGCGAGCGCTGGGGCGGGAATAAGCGGCGCGCTCGCTGATTGGCTGTTCGGAAGGAAGTAACCCTAGAGCGATAGCGGGGCGTGCCCGGCGCTCTCGGCGGCGACGCTCCGGCAGGCGATTGGCCGCCGGCGGTGAAGTGTGAGCAGCCCATTGGCTGGCGGCGTGCGGCGGCGCGCTCCCATTGGCTGAGGGGGAACACCCCGCGCTCCCATTGGCTGGTGGGGCCGCCGGGGCAGGGGCGCTGCGGAGCCGCCCGGACGCGCCGCTCCCGCCGCTCTCCCTCAGCCGGCAGGGCCGGGCCCGCCATGGCCCCCGCCTGGATCGGCCGCCTGTGCCTGCTCCTCCTCTGCCTCTGCGGGGAGGCCGCCGCGGGGTGAGTGCGCCGGGCCGCGCCCACGGGCCTGGGGGGTTCCGTCTAAGCACCGGGCCTCCCCCTACTCAGGGTCAGCGGCCGCGGCGCTCACGGAACCCCTCTCCCTTCCCCTCTCCCTTCCCCTCACCCCTTTCCCCTCGCCCCTTTGCTTCCCCGCTCCCGCCCATCCCCTCTCTCTCCTGTTCCCCTCTCTCTCCCATTCCTCCTTCTCCTATTCCACTCTCCCCCTCTCTCCCATCCCCGCTCTCCTTCACCCTCTCCCCGTTCCCCTCTCCCTTCCCTCACGTTCTTTCTCTCCCCACGGCAGGAGAGATTTCTACAAGATCCTGGGGGTGTCCCGCAGCGCCTCCATCAAGGACATAAAGAAGGCCTATCGCAAACTGGCGCTGCAGCTCCATCCCGACAGAAACCCCGACGACCCCAAGGCGCAGGAGAAGTTCCAGGACCTGGGTGCTGCCTACGAGGTGAGGCCGGGAGCCGGGAATGTCCTCCCCGAGCTGGGAAGGGTGGATGGGGCTCGTAGTAAAACAGGTTGGCCCCTGGCCAGTGAGACTCATGAGGATTCATCCCATAACATTCAGGGCAATGGGAAAGGAGGTTTGTAGGATTCTAAACCATTCCTGTTACCATGTTGAATTCCATGCTCCCCCTGTTAATTTATTGAATTCTACCCTACACCTTTTATTATCACAGAATTCCAGGATGGTTTGGGTTGGAAGGGACTTAAAGATGATGTTGTTCCATCCCCTTGCTGTGGACAGGGACACCTTCCACATCAAATTCCCTTCCTTCTTTCTCCTTCTCAATTTCCATCCTTCCCCTATTACTACACCAAATTCCATCCTAACCCTGTCACTATATCGAATTCCAGACACTCTCCCAAATGAAAATCAAAGGTACAGAGTATATCAGGTTGTTTGGAGAGCTCCTTCTGCCAGAGGACAATCCAACACCTCAGCTCTCTCAGCCAGGAGGAAGCCAAGGCACCAACTTCAAAGTTCTCTGAAATTTATTACCAGTTCCTCGAGGGAGAAGTGGAGGGGCAGCAGCTCCAAGTGTGTGTAAAGCCTGGCTGGGATTAGTCTGAGCTGATGGGAAGTGAAAGGTGCTGGCCTTGGCTTTTAGAGGATATTAACTGGCAGAAATAATTGTGGGTCACATATGCAGGAGGATTCATGTTGTTGCCATGATAATGTTGTGGCATGCAAATGATCTCTCACACTAATAGCACTGTGCATTAAATAAATCAAATATAGATTATTTTATTGCCCAGAGGTTCAAAATCAAAGCCTGCTTTCCTTGGCTGTACATACGTAGTGATGGAATGTGGTTTCTTCCCCTGTTTTCTGTCCTTTTTGTCCTCCTGTCGCTGTTGGACTCTATCTGCTCCTGCTCTCCCCTGTGCAGCAGAGAGACCCTGAGGAAGATGGCGCTGAAAAGTTCCATTAGCAAAGATTCCTAGCAGTGACTTGCTGTTTGGGTGGGAGGTTGGCATCCTTTGGGAAGAATGCAGCTGCAGAGGAAAGGGTTTGTAGCCTGGCTCCTGCTTCCATCCCTGCTGCTCCTCAGATATGCAAATATTTCTCAAATTAGGAAGTGAGAGAACCAGCTGGAATTTATTTCTCTGTGTTCAGAAAGAAAACCGTTCACTTTAGTTTTGTCTCAGAGCTGGGATGCCTTTTAGTTCAGACTTAAATAAACCGGCTTAATTATCACAGGGAAAACAGTGAATATAAAGTGGTTTTGTGTGGATAAAAGTAATTTCCTGTCATTTGCAGCACCTGAGGATTGATGCATGTGGAGCTGTGAGCTTGGTGCTGCTTCTGTGAGCTGGGATCTTGTTGGCACTTTGTGCAGGGAAAGGATTTCTCTGCCTCCTCCCTGAGTCACAGTTCATTTAAGTCTTTGCCAGCAGTTGAGATTACTCTGTTTAAAAACTGGGTGAAAAAATGGTTGTAAAATCAAATCAGAAATCCAGTATTGATGAGTGTGGGTTTTGGAGGAAGGTTTTGATGCCCTGCAAGGTCTCTGTCTGTGCTACCCAGGACAGTTTGGAAATCCTTCTGCTGAATTAGCTGTGGGATGCAGGGAGTTGATTTTATCCTTTTGGGCAAAATGGAGCCAGAATTGGGTGTCCTTTATAACCTAAACCAGGATTTTCCTCACCCTAAAACCTCCTTTAACAGCACCGGTGCTTAGGATCTGATTATGGCAAAACTTTCCAAAAACAATGAGGGGAAAGTAGGTTAATGAACCTGCTCAGTCTCTTCATTTTCATGGGCTCAGTGATTCCACCCTGGATTCAGCTGAGGGAGAAAGGAGATTGATCCCAGGAGAGGGAGCTGAGACTCTTCTACATAAAGTCAGGAGTCTCAGGATGGATTTGGGGGGAGTTTCCTTGGGAATCTCAAGTGTTAAAGAGAGAAGTGAACCCTTACCTGCTGGATGAAGGTAGTGAAGTCGCCGCTGATTTTTTCCCTGTTGCTGGCATTTATGATTGGTTGTAATTCCACTGAATCCCAGGATGGTTTGGGTTGGGAGGGACCTTAAAGCCCATTCTATTCCAACCCTGCCATGGGCGGGGACACCTTCCACTATCCCAGGGTGCCCCAAACCCCATCCAACCTGGCCTTGGACACTTCCAGGGATGGGGCAGCTACAGCTCCTCTGGATACCCCAAATTCAGGCTGATTTTCATCTTTTAGCTGCTTCTCCACCTGTTGAGTTGCTTCTCCACCTGTTCCCACTCCTGTCCAGCCTTCTGAAAGCCAACCTGGCAACTCTGGTCTTCAGTGGGGGAGGAAGGGGAAGGAAGACTAAATGTGACCAGAGAGACTTCTGGATGTTTGAGAATGGAAAGAGCAAAGATCAAAACTCAGGAATTCCAAGTGATGCTTTATAGTCTTAAAAGTCATGACTGAGACATAATCTGTGATTATTTGTTTCAGTGTGGGTATGTGATTATTTGTTTCAGTGTGTCAGGCTTTGTAGGATTTGAGTTACTCTTTCTGGTACTTTTTTAATATTTAAGATAAACTCAGTGTTTATGTTTTCCAGGTTGCTCCTGCTCTTTTAATGAATGAAGTGTGCTTTTGATGGGCTGAACTTCTCTAGCACAGCAAGCAGGGCTTCTGTAGTGTCCCCCAGTGCAGAGTGCTGGGAGCCCTCAGAGCCTTGTCCAGCACTTCCCACAGCTCCAGGTGAAATCCTTTCCTACATCCCTGCCTTTCCAGGTGTTGTCGGACGAGGAGAAGAGGAAGCAGTACGATGCCTATGGAGAGGAGGGCCTCAAGGATGGGCACCAGAGCTCCCACGGAGACATCTTCTCCCAGTAAGGATGTTTAACCCCTTTGGGCTGTCCTACAGCTGCTGCTCTGATTTTGTGATGCTCAAGCACCCCTTTGATGTGGTTTTTACCTGGCCCAGGGTCACTGATGGGAGAGTTGGGAATTTGAAGAAACACGTTTACAGTGGGTATCCCACATGCAATTTCCAATTTTGGTGTGCACCAGTCCTTGCTGCAAGCATGAACCAGTGGAGACTTCCCACATGGGCACCTCTGGGCACTATGGGTAATTTCTCAAGTGCTGCACCTGCTTCAAACATGTGGAAACTTTCTCAGGTTATCTGTGTGTGATTGGGGTTTAACCTGTTGTCATACATCGTTTTGGGGACACCTTGCCTTGTGCAAAGTAATGCTGTGGTGACTTGCACAGCACCTGTAGAATATGGAGCATTAAAACCCAGAGGCATTTGCACATTGCTTGGACAGAACCTGATTTTCTGCCCTTTTGGATAAATTTCCTAAAATAATTCCAGAAGTTGCTCAGCTCCTGTAATCCTGGGTGAGGACTTGCACTGCTGCTCTGCTCTGTTCTGAGGGACAATATGGAGGATTCCTAGGGAGTTGTCCTCATCCCTCTTGTCCTCAAACTACTGAAAAGCAACCTGCTTGCAGTGCTACTCAGAGTTTACACCTCGTGGTAGCAGCAGCTGTGCAGCAGCACAGTACAGAGAGCTCAGATTCTGAGTTTCCTTCTCCAAACCTTGCTTTCCTTAGTGCAGAAAACCCTTCCAAAGTAGCTGCTTTGTTTCAAAGCTTTAGCTTGTGTCCTGCAGGAGACTCCTGGATTTACTCTGGAGCTTTAGGGCTGTGAAGAGGCTGTTCTTAAGCAGGCTGGAAGCATTTGCCCAGAATTCCTTCCTGACCTAATCAATGTGCTTAACTCCAGCTTCTTTGGGGACTTCGGATTCATGTTTGGAGGAAACCCTCGCCAGCAAGACAGGAATATTCCCCGAGGAAGTGACATCATTGTGGACCTGGAGGTCACACTGGAGGAGGTGTATTCAGGAAACTTTGTAGAAGTAAGTTCACTTGTCTCAGTGTTTCCAGGTGTTCCCAGGTCTGAGGTGCTTGACCGGTGCTCAGAATACCTTCTCCCAAAAAACAGAGCTGAAATAGATGCTCCTTCTCTCAGTGGAGGATGTTGTGGTGCTATTTCCTGTAGTTTAGTGAAGATATCACACATTTTTCCATCTGGCAGTATCTCCATAAAGTGAGATAATACTGATTTATTGGCTGTCAGTCACCAGCTCAGTTTGTTTAGTGCAGCAGCCCAGTTGGAAGAGGTGTAAATTGTCCCTCTGTGGAATCTGTGAGATATTTGAGGGGCTGTTCATAAGCTTCAAATTCACTTTGCAGTTCTTGCAAAACCACATTGAGGATTTTTCATAGTTTCCTTTCTATGGCCAAATGGGCCACTGCAAGTTTCCAGATTATATAACTGGGAAAAGTATGGGGGAATTTTTTTTTTTTTTAAGCAAGGTCCATCTCTGGTGCTGACAATCCCTCCTGCTCTGCGTGTTGGCTTTTCCATTGGTTGATTTGGTATTGTGGGTGTTGGGGGAACTCTGCGCTTTCCTGTGTGGGAAAGTGTGCAGCAAAAGGAAAGAAAAGGGCAATTGTGGTGTCAGAGATTTTCTGGTATTTAATGTGTGGTCACGAGGTGAAAACTTTTGTCAGAGTGTTTTGCTGGGGCCACATTTGGAGCTACTGTGGCAGCACCACAGGGTGCTGGAATTAGATGATCTTTAAGGTCTCTTCCAACCCAAACCATTCTCTGTTCAGAGAAATCCAGACCCTTGTGGAGACCCAGGAATGCTGGTATCAACCTCTCCCTCTTCCCTGCAGGTTGTCAGGAACAAGCCAGTGGCACGACAGGCGCCTGGCAAACGGAAATGCAACTGCAGGCAGGAGATGAGAACCACCCAGCTGGGGCCTGGGCGCTTCCAGATGACTCAGGAAGTTGTTTGTGATGAATGTCCCAATGTCAAGTGAGTTTTTTGCTCTTTCCTGGTCCACAGAATCCTAAATTCCGTGATTTTGTGTGGTAATACAGGGGATGTGTATTCCAAAACCCACCGCTAGGTGGGGGAAAGCGCCTGTATTCCCAGCAAGAACTTTGGGACTTTGGGAAGGCTTAACACGGGGTTCTCATTTCCAGGGAGCCACTCTTTATTCTTACAGCAGAGAAGGCCACTTCTGTTGGGTGTGGAGCTCCCCAATTTCCTCTTCCAACCTTTTATTCCTTGCAGAGTCACACTGCAAGGGAAGTTGCACAGCTAAATCTGAAAGGGAAGCACACAGCTGGGAGCAACTGGGTATGGAATGCCAGGCTGTAGTCACACACCCACGTGCTGCCTGTGCATTTAGGAGTTTTTAACTGCCTTCTCTGCTCCCTAAGTCTCAGTTCACCAAAAAGGCAGCACTGACCCTCCAGGTTTAGATGTGAGCAAGGGGAGCACGTGTGAGCTTATGGGGGTGTTGTTGTTACCCCAATAATGAAAACGAAAAGTTGAGATGAAGTTGAAATAAATAAAGTTGAAAACTGAGTGCTGGGTTGCTCTTCCCATTTTCAGGCTGGTGAATGAGGAGCGGACGCTGGAAGTGGAGATCGAGCCAGGGGTGAGGGATGGCATGGAGTATCCCTTCATTGGGGAGGGTAAGTGTGTGCCCAGCTTTGAGCTGCTCCTTTCCCATGCTTCTCCATGGCCCTGGCAGTACCTAAGCCCCACATGTGGTTGGAAGTGCCGTGTCCTCTGCACGTGCTGATATCCAGGAGCACATTCTTAAGTCTGGAAAACACAGTTCTACTCCCTTCACTGGGAGTGGGACATGAACAAAGAGAGCTCTAAATCTGATGTCTCACACAACACTTGAGCAGGAGCACCTGTTCCAGGCTTGAGCATGTGAAGGGAGCCCTCTGCCCAAGGAGATTGAGCCCTTCAGTGACTGAAGGGCATCATTTGCATGCGGGTCTTCCAGAACAGCAGAGAGGTGTGACCTCTCTGAGGCAACATTCAGAAAGTCCAGAGCTCTTTAGGATATATTTAAGCAGATTTTTAGTCATCTGAAGATAAATTAATTGCTTTTTTTTCCTTTGACTTGGGAGCTGCAAGTCTGTGTTTAACGTCCTGCTTGTCTCTCCACTTGTTCCTAACTATTTCCCTTAAACAGAGCTTTTCTTTCTCCCTCACAGGTGAGCCCCACGTGGATGGGGAGCCAGGAGATTTGCGCTTCCGAATCAAAGTTCTTAAGTAAGTCTGTGGCCTAGTTAGGCTCTTCCTTGGCTAGATGGAGCTTGCCCTTCAGCAGAGGGCACTCAGAGGGCACTCAGGGCTGTGCAGGGTGCTCAGCCCCCATGGTGCTGGAGGAGCTGGATTGGATGCTGTTAGAAGTGGAATTATCGAAGTATCTTAATAATTTTGGCTTGAATTCACCATGTGTGATTCAGATGAAATAATCTCCTTTTTCCACAATCTCCGCATTGTAAGGAAATGCACTACTTAGAAAATTGCTGTGTGAGTCAGGACTTCTTGCCACACCTCACCACTCAGTGCCCTAGAAATAGAAAAGGCACTTATCAGTGCATATCTTACATAGGAAAATGAGGCTAAATTTGATTCATTCCTCACTTCCCTTCCTATTTGTGATTTCTCCAAACTCCCAAATAGAAGGAAAGAAGCTCGAGGACCTGTTTCCCCTCTGGGAAAGGAGAAAAGTTCAATGGCTCTTATTTCCACAGGCACCCAGTGTTTGAAAGGAGAGGAGATGACTTGTACACAAACGTGACGATCTCGCTGGTCGAGGCACTGACAGGCTTTGAGATGGATATTGCCCACTTGGATGGGCACAAGGTGAGGCCCAGGGTGCTGTGTGTATCCCAAATTCACCTGCAGCTCTGTGCTGAGGGTTGGTTTGCTCAGGATCTGGTTATCTACAGCATTCTCTCTGCTGGAGCATTCCAGGCCAATTCCCAAGGAGCCAAAATGGGCTCAATTACGAGGGGTACACAGCGTGGGTCTCACTTCCAGGCTGTCCCAGCAGTGGGTGGTGTTAGTTCTGGCATGTGTCCAGTCAAACTGCCTGGACCCATCGGATATCACTGGTTTTGGCAAGGGATCAATGCCAGTTGGAGCTTTTCAGTGGGTTGGAAAGGGTGTTGGAGTATTGGGGTGCACATATGGAACACAGACTGTGCAAGGAGGTGGTGGAGTCCCCATCCCTGGAGGTGTTCGAGGAGCACTTGGATGTGGCCCTCAGTGCTCTGGGCTGGGTGACGAGGTGGGGATCAATCATGGCTCAGACTCAATGATAGTGGAAGTCTTTCCCAACCTCACTGATTCCAGGATCCTGGTTCCATAACACTAACAATGTGCTAAAACTCCTTTCCTCGCCAGGTTCACATCGCCCGGGATAAAACCACAAAACCCGGCGCCAAACTGTGGAAGAAGGGAGAAGGGCTTCCAAACTTTGATAACAATAACATCAAAGGCTCCCTAATAATCACTTTCGACGTGGAGTTCCCCAAGGAACAGCTGACACCCGAGCAGCGGGAAGGTGCGTGTCCAGAGCCCACCTGAGTCTGGCACAGCTCATCCAGGGGCTGGAGCAGTCAGGAGGGGCTGTCCTGTCCCTGTCCCCCTTGTCCAACATAACACAGTTGGCTGATGGCCCGGGATTAACTCCCACTTCCCTTGGAAGCAAGGAAGCTTGGCTGTTGCGGTTGGAGCTGAGGTTGGGATGTGCTGCTGGTGGAATGCAGCTCTTGGCAAGTTTGGAGGTGCTTTGTTTTGGAGCTGCCCATCTGTCTGACCCCACAGCCTTGCTGGGCTTGGCCTGTGTCTGCTTTGCCTTGGCTGGAATGGGATCACAAAGGGTTTTCCAGCCCCTGCTGCTACTTTCTTGGAGGCAAGACTTGTGGAAATCCCTCTGCTGCCGAGGATAAGGAATGTCACGCTGTGTCAGGAGAAGGGCTGTTCCTCTCCACAGCTCCTTCTGCCCTACTCCCTCTAGGAGAGATCTGCTGCTCGGCTTCAGTGCTCAAATGGAAACCTGATGAACCATGTAGGAATCCTAAAATTGCCAGGAGGGTAAATCCTGTACTCCTAATTGGGAATTCTTTGCTCCAGCAGCCTCTGTGGTTCCGCTGTGGTTCCACTGCTCCTACCCTGCGTCAGGGTAGGAGTTGAGGGCCTCATCCTCTGCCACAGGACAAAGATATTCCTGGCAGGTGCCAGTGCAGCTCTTCAGGAAATCCCCATCCCCAGAACTTGTTTCAGAGCTTCTTCTGAAGTGGATTCACTTCTTTTAGTGGATTTCCTTGGCTCCTCAAGTTTGTAGTGGGAAGCCAAGGCCTGGGTGGGTTTTATTCCACCCTTGGCACTCGCCGCTGCCTTGGCCACCCTATGCCAGCTGCCACACACAGTCCAGTTGGTGGCTGCAGCTGCAGATGTCCCATGGCTCTTGCTGCAGCTGATTGGGCTGGGAAATCTGTGCCCCTGGGCGGGGCTTGGAGTGATCCTGCCCTGTGCTTTTATCCCTGGGCTTTCCCTCTTGTTCCAAGAGTGTTGTGCAGGGCACAAAGACCCCACCACTGCGAAGTGTCAGTCTGGGCTCTGCTGCCCGTCCAGAAGCTTCATCAGGCAACAGCAGCTCTGAAACCGATGTGAGGTTATTCCAGCTGTTGCTCTTGGCAGTTTAGAGGACCCTGGACAAGGACCAGTGACAGAAGCCTCCCTGGTTTTGACAGAATTGCTCACACACCTCTACAGATATCCGGGAACAGAGAGATGATGGCACTGCCATGAGTGTGTTCAGGCACAGGACCTTGGGTGTTTCTCTCCCTCCTAAAGCAATTCCACATTCCCCAGGGGAAGGTGTCTGGGTAGGCAGTCAGATGCCTTTCTGTGTGCTGGGTATCTCCAGACATTCGTGATTTCAGGAGTTTTATGAGGGAATAGGTCTATCCCTGTGTGCAGCAGTAGTTCAGTGTATGCGTTCAATGGAAAACTGTAGGCTTCAGAATTCAAAACATCCCTTTTTTCCTTATTCTTGGCAGTGGTCCTCATTTCTTATCTCCTGACCACATGTCCAACTCCTGGGGCTGTCAGAAGATACTCTGGCTCTGAGAGCACCACCCTGAGCTTTGGAGTCACAGAAATAATATCCCTTTCCTTCCTGCAGTGGGAATTGATCGCTGTTGATCAGAGCTGCCTCTCCCTCTGTGCTGTAACCTGTCACTTCTTGTTGGTATCAGCAACATTTCAAAGGAAAAACTGACTTCAGGCTCTGGTAAAAAGTGCCTGAAGTGCAGTAACACCAATTGTTAGGATTCCTGTTGGAATTCCTGATTAATCCTCGGATATGTGATGAAATATCCCATGCACTACTGAGGGTGTCCTTCAGCAGGTGTGGGAGCTGCCAGAAAATGAGGTGTGGCATGGTGCTGATCCCACTTTTGTCAGGGTTCCTGGAGCACACCTTTCACCAGCCACAGCTTTCCTTCCAAGAACCACACATCCTTTTACCCACCAACTGGGGAGTGACTTGGAGCCTCCTCCAGGAGAGGAAGTGAATTTGCTGTGGAGAATGACCTGTTCCTAATAACAAACAGCTCCTGGACAGGGGTTCACTTTGTCCTGCTGTTCCTGAAAAGAGTTCAGGAATCTCTGGCCATCAGGCAAGGAGCATGAGAAGTTCTTGCCTGGCAGAGAAACGTGCTGCTTCCAGTTACTACTTCAGAATAAGTTTCCAGTATTTTAACAGAGCTACTGTGACCCTTATGCATCACATCGCTGGTTTTCAAGGGCAGTAGAATGTGTAGCCAAAGAGATTTAAGGTTAGACAAGCAGGACAAGGGTTGCAGGGAGACAAACTGTCTTTAAGCAGGATTTCCTGAAGGATTTGAGTGCCTGGAAGGTTGGAATTTTCTTCTGTACAAGTAAATTGGTTGGTTTCATTACTGATAGGCAATTTAAACCTCCCCTGGAGCAACTTGAGGCCATTTCCTCTTATCCTGTCCCTGTTCCCTGGGAGCAGAGCCCGAACCCCACCTGGCTGTCCCCTCCTGTCAGGAGTTGTGCAGACCCACAAGGTCCCCCTGAGCCTCCTTTTCTCCAGGCTAAGCCCTTTCCCAGCTGCCTCAGCTTCTCCTGGTTCTCCAGATCCATCCTCAGCTCCGTTCCCTTCCCTGGACATGCTCCAGCCCCTCCATGTCCTTTTAGTGAAAGTTATTTGAAAGTTTCCCACAATGTTGGGAGTTTGCCTCTGTTTTGGGTCCCATTTTGGGCTCAGTGGTTTTTGAGGCTGCTCTGAGCTGTGTCCTGAGGCGCCCCAGGGCAGTGAGTGACCAGGCTGAGTTAATCAGAGGGGACTCCCTGTGTAATCTCTGGAAAAACAGTGACACATCCATCCTTGCCCCTCTGCTTCCTCTGCTCCGTGTGGACTTGCCCTTTAAGCAGCAGTGGAGACCTGCCAACCCTGCCCTGTGGTGCGACCCCAGGAGATGAGCTATTATGGATTTAAGGGCTGACTCACTCTTTCAGCCTGTTTGGTAGGAATGTGATTCTGACAGATCCTTGAACTGCCCGTTCCTTGGAATATTTTGTGAAATTTCAGGAATGGGGAAGATGTGTTTGAAAAGTCATCCTGACGTCTTTGCTGTGCTCCGTGTGTGACGCTCTCCCTTCCCTTGCAGGTCTCAAGCAGCTGTTGAAGCAAGGATCAGTGCAGAAGGTCTACAATGGATTGCAGGGATATTGATGTGTGGAAAAATTGGACTTCCCCGGAAATGCAAAGTCAGATTTGTTTGCAGTCTTTTCACCTGCCCACTGTAGAAGGGGAAAAAGGGGGGGGGGGGGCAATGTTTGAGGTTTAGCTCATTTTCGGTTTGTAAATGATGGAAGTGCTCAGAGCTGGGGGAAATACTTTTTCAGGACATAACTGGTGCTGCCTATCATGTTCCACGTCTTGGAACAACAGAGATTCCTTGAGCAGGAAAACATAGGTGGGGAAAGGAGTTTTAAATTCCACACAGATTGGAATTTCTGGTTTTTAAATATATTTTGATGTGACTTTTCTTGGCCATCTCAACATACTTTCATAGCTGCTCCTGCTTTTTACGTCCTTTGTGTCAATCTCTTCCAAATTCCTGTTGTTTTGGGGTGGTATTTTTAATCCCAGCCCTTCCTCCCCTTCCCCTCCGAGCCCAGAGTGTGGTATTGGTTCAGAGTCTGGTTTTGAGGCAGGAATACTGGTGCTGTTGGGAGTGGACTGGGCTGGGTTAATCCCCACAGCCGGTTGGGAGAAAAGTCTCTCAAGGCCTCTGTGGGATCTCTTAACTACCAAGTCCCGAAAATCAACTCCTGGTTTGAAATTTGAAGTTGCACCAGCTTAGCAAAGATTTGGGATTTGGTGGGATTTGGGAATGGCTCCTCGTTGCCCCCACATGGAAGCAGTGTGGAAAAGCTCCCTCCCCTCCTGCGCTCTGTCCTCCGTGAGGATGGGTGAGGCTGACGGGAATAAAGTGTTTGTTGGAGTTGGAATGGCAAAACCTCCCTGATGTGATGTGTTTCTGGGACAGGCCTGGGCTTCCCAGGCAGCAGCAGAAATCATGGAATCAGTAAAGTTGGAAAAGCCCTCTGAGGTCGAGTCCAGCTGTTCCCCCAGCACTGCCAAGGCCAGCACTAACCCATGTCCCCAAGTGCCACATCCACGGGTCTGTTAAATCCCTGCAGGGGTGGGGACTCCACCACTGCCCTGGGCGGCTGGGCCAGTGCCTGACCACCCTTTTAGGGAAGGAATTTTCTGTCATATCTGATCTAAACCTCCCCTGGAGCAACGTGAGGCTGTTTCCTTTTGTTCACTGGGAGAGGAGCCTGACCCCACCTGGCTCCACCCTCCTTCCAGTTCCTTCAGGGCTCTTGGGGGCTGTAAAGTGGGATCCTTCCAGCTTCTTCCTCCCCCATTCCCTAGCTGGGAAGCTCTGGTTTGTCTCCAGGGAAGTGTTTGCTGGGGAGCAGCAGATGAAGCCTCGAGGTGCTTTTGTTTCCGGTTCATTCCCTGTTTTTTCCCCTCGAGAGCTGGAAACAGCATGAGGTGGGCACAGCCCCTGTGTCCTGCTGCCCTTGTCCAGGAGATCCCACCCAACCCTGCAGCCCCAGTGGGAGTGACGCAGGGGAAGCAGCAGCCCCGGGAAGATTTCCTGTTGGATCCTGTGTACATTTGCCTTGGCAGAGCACAGCGGGGGCTCAGGGAACAGCTGAGACGAACCTGGGATGCCAAACCCTCGGTCTCTGCTTCTCCTCAAAATCCATAAAGATAAACTGGTAATCCAGGCTGAGGCCACAATGCCCAGTGGCCTCCAGGTGCTGCAGGCAGCTCTGCCTCTGCTCCCTCAAGTTCAAAGTTCTAGGAAACCTCAGATTTCAAAGAAATTCCTTCCCGTATCCCTGTTCATGAGTTGTTCCCTGTTATTCCAGCCCCTTGCAACCTCACTCACCTGTAGCAATAAACCCAAAAAGCCAGGATTTCACCCCCAAGTCCTCCCCCAGGGGAAGGTGTAACCTTTCCTACCTGCACCCCCAGCAGCAGCCAGCGGGTTTATTTCGGGTCTGAGTTCTTGTTCCTGCTGCTGCTTTTCCTTTCCCTGCTAATTCCTTTCCTTCCTGTGGTTTGTTTTTATTGCATTGTGGGGCCAGACTCTTTGGAGAACACAACAATGGCTGCAGAGCCCCAGCTTGCACAGCAGTGAGGAGAAAAACAGGAAAAAAGCCCCGAATTCCAACCAAGCATCCCTGCTTCCTTCCACCCTTTCCCCCCTGCTGTGGGGTGTGTTTGGAATTGGCATCCAATGCCTTTCCCACCTCCAGAAAAAGCTTCCAGGCTTTTCCCAGCAGTGCTTGCTCAAACATTCCCACCGGTTTTAGTTCTGGCCCACTTGCCTGAGGGGTGTTGTGCTTTTTCTAGGATCGTGGAGAAATATCTGTCCTCCAAGGACTGGGGATGCAGAGGCTGCTTGGTGTCCATGGCATCCTCTGTCCCCTGCTCCGGTGACATGGAGCTGGTGGGAGCAAGTCCTGGCACACGTGGACTCCTTTGTCCATATCAGTGCTTCCCACGAGGTCTAGGTGTTCACATCTTGGTGTGGGACCAAATGGATCCTGACTGTGTTCTGCCAGGCTGGGAATTCTGTAATGCACAGCTTGAATTTCCAGCCCTTTATAAGGACACTGTTCCCAAACTGGGAACAAATAAACCCAAATTTCATGGTCCTCTTTTAACCTAAATCCTTGGAAAGGTGAAGTGAGGATGGTGAGGGTTCAGCTGTAGGCATGTTGTTCGATTCTTCTAGGAAAACACTTGTCCTTGGAATGCACTTCCAGAAATCTCTGCTGCTTTGGGAAGGCCTGGCTGGAATGGGGTTCTGGTTTATTCCTGAAGGATTGGTTTTCAGCACCTCCAGGAGCTGTGTGGGTTCCTTCAGGGCCTCACCACAGGCCGGCTTTTAGATGTCATCACCTCCATCAGTGCTGTGTTCCCACCCTTTGGCTGGATCCCTCCCGTCCCAGGGGAGCGAGAGGAGCAGATGGGGTGAGGATTCTGTAGCAGGTTGATGATGGGAGGGAATGCAGGGCTCAGATCCACATTTCCATCATGCCCTGCAGCCTTGGCCGTGTCTTCTGTCCTTCCACAGCCTGGGCTGGCTGCGCCTAAAGCCACATTCCCCATCCCAGACTGGATGGAGAAGTTTTGGGGCTGCTCCAAGGAGTTTTGGTCCTTGGTCTGGGGAGCTTGGGAGGGGGGCTTTGCTCCCAATGGCTTCAGCCACACCGACGGCTGCTTCCAACTCTGGGAAGGGAGGTGAAAGTGTCCCCAGAGAGCCATTTTTCTGGGGAAGCTTCTCTGGGAGTGCAATAGGAAGCTGTGGTTTTTCCAAAGAAAAAATCGTGTTTTTTGCAAAGAAAAAGTCTTGTTTTTTCAAGTCTTTGTCCCTCTCTGAACCTTTCTGCTGTGGGGCCAGGCAGCAGAGGAAGGAGGGAGAAGGAGCTGGTGCCAGGAGGAGGTTGCTCTGAGGGCGCAGGGGAGCCTCCAGCAGGGAAGGGAAGGTGGAGCAATGATTCCTGGCTGGAATCCTCACTGTGATTCCCAACTAGCAGCCCCCACTCCTGCTCCTCTGCATGGCAGGAGCTGCTGGAGCAGCCTGGCTTGCTCTGGAGCGGTCCCCAGGGACAGGGCAGCCCTCTGGGCAGGGCAGAGGTGTGGGATGAGTGGAACCCACTGCTCTCATCCCGGGGTCCCTGCTCCCGGCCTGCAGCCAGCGTTCTCCTGCTTCCTGCGGCTGCCCTGGGAGGTGAGAGGGAAGGGAAGAGGGCAGAGCTGGGCATCGCCCGCCCTGTGAGCAGGGAATGGCCAGCACGGCCCTTCCCTGTGCTGGGAGGCTTTCCCACGCAGATGCTTGCTGCCATGGGGGAGCTGGAGGCTGCTGGGAAGCAGATCCCAGCCTCCATCCCAAAAAAAAGCAGTCCCCTCACTTCGGTGCAGCCCCTGGGCTTCACAAGGGTGTCCCAAAGGCAGGAATTAAAACAGCTGGGGCTGTGACACTGAGACCTCCGGGAATTTGGAAGGACGGGGTTTGTTTAGTCCTGAAAAGCCACAATGACACCAGTGCAGGCTCCGAGTGCGTAAGAGGTGTTTACAGGGATAATCCTACTTCCTTCCAGATGGATCCCATCAGCCCCACGTTTTTCCCTCTCCCACCCCAGCAGGCACCAGAGCCCATCACTGGTTTTGGGCAGCTCCTGGAGCCATCCAGCCCTTTGGCCTGGGGCATGGTGGCTCCCAAAGGACACGGATGGAGATGCCAACCTTACAGAGGGAGCTGATGTCCAAAAGGGAATGGGGGTGACCTGCCCACCCATCCAAGTCCCCCATGGGATGGGGTGAAGGGAAGAGCTGGTTCCTGGCACATGGGCATCGCTTCATTGGAGCAAGGATCAAGGCTCGGGCATCCTATCTGAGCCCTTATCCAAGGGATGGAAACCACGCATGGAAAACAAAGCCTTGCCTGGCAGTCCCTCGGATAACCAGGATGGGTCACTCTGGTGAACTCTGCCACAGGTTTGGTGTGGGTTTGTCCACCCTCCTGCAGAACCCCAAAATCCCCCGAGGAGCAAATGAAAACCAGCCCTCACTGATGGGATACGCACTGGCGCCTGTCACCGGCTGTGATCCAGGGCAGGAGAATGGCCAGATTTGGGAAAGGATGAGCCAGGAATGTGGCTGCTGGCTGCTGGGAGCTGGTCCGTGTTGGAGCCGTGGTGGAACGGGAGCCCAGCTCCCCATTCTGGAGCAGTCAGGCCACGTGTCCCCAACTGCCACACCCAGCCAGGCCTTGCTGGCCCCACCATGAGGCATTTGGGGCTTTAGGGGTGAGGAAGGGAAATATTGGGGCAACAAATCATGGGTTTTGGGACAAGGAAGAGAGATGTTTGGGCTACGATGTGCTGGAGGTGGATGCTGCCAACAGAACCCCTCTGCTGTTGGCCACGGTTCATGTCAGACACTGGCGCTGGTCACTGCAGGGAGGTGCCTTGGGATGGAGGTACCAGGCTTGGGTGCGCTGCCCATGGACACTGATGGAGATGAGGTTGTTCCCTGGGGTCCTGCAGTTTTGGGGGATCCCCACAGCCCCAACCCTCGTGGAAACTCGAGATCAGCAGCAGAGTCAGCTCTGTTCTGGAGCATTCTCCAGACACACACAGGGTGCTCAGGGAGAGGAAAAAGGCTTTTCCAGAGCTGCTTGAAGTGGAGAAGCTCAGACTTGCTCATCTGTCCAAAAGATTACGTATTTCTGGAGCAAAAAGCAAAACAAACGCTGCTGTTCCGGGCCTCCCCAGAGTCTCCGGGCTGGGTCTGTCCTGGGTGCCATCCTTGCTCCATGGCAGCCGTGGGCATCCCACAGCATCCACGCTCGGCCATCCCAGCCAGAGCAGGGAGCCGCAGCCCCGGGAGGGGCCAAGAGCAGAGGGGTTCTGTTGGCAGCATCCACCTCCAGCACATCATAGCCCCAACATTTCTCTTCCTCGTCCCAAAACCCACAATTTATTGCCCCAATATTTCTCTTCCTCATCCCTAAACCCCCAAATGCCTCATGGTGGGGCCAGCAAGGCCTGGCTGGGCATGGCAACTGGGGACACTGCTGTTCCGGGTCTCCCCAGAGTGTCCAGCCTGGGACTGTCCTGGGTGCCATCCCTGCTCCATGGCAGCTGTGGGGATCCCACAGCATCCATGTTCAGCCATCCCAGCCAGAGCAAGGAGCCGCAGCCCCAGGAGGGGGGACTGGGAATGAGAACCACTCTGGGTCTCGGGGACCACGGTGCAACATCTGCAGGTAGCAGAGATGCCCCAAGTCCGAAACCCCAAGCAGAGCCAGGAGTGCAGTGGTTTCTCCCGGCTGGAAGGGATTTTATCCCTTCATGGGGAGCAAAGCCACTGCGTGTGACCTTCGGCATTGCCCCGGTGTCCCTGGCTGCTGGATCAGGGACACGAGCGCTCGGCGCACAGCACAGCTCCTGCCAAGGGCGCTGCTCCGATGACGTTCCCGTGCCTCATCCGTGTTGTTTTGGATTCTCCGGCCTCTCGGAGCCCGCCAAGGGTGGGGAGCGCCCCGGCCCCTGCCCCAGGAGCCCGGGGGAGGCGGGGGCTGCTCTGGGGGTGGCCGGGGGCCAAAGTGATGAGATGTGGGCTTTGGAGACCTCCTCCTCCAACCCTCCATGAGCACAACCCTTAAGGTCATCTTCCCATCCCTTCTGTCCTGCATCTCTTTTCCCGTCTTCCCTCATCCCACCCTTTCTTGCTTGCAGGGTGTTTAGAAAGGAAAGATTTGGAATTTAATCCAGGTAAGCCTCTCTCCTGTGCTGTCCCCAGCCAGCTCCTGGCTCATCCCCAGCCTTTCCTGTCCCTGGAGCCATGGAGATGAGCAGGAGAGCTCAAAATCCTCTTTTGGGTGAAAGGGAAACACGGCCAAGAGTTTCTTATCGATGCAATCAAAGTTTAAACAGTCCAAGAGGAGTTTTTAGCACAGATTTGGATTGTGGAAAACTGTCCCCTCACAGCTGTGTGTGCTTGACCTCAGCATCTCACACAAACAAGGAAATGAAAAACATTGGAAAAATTACTTAATTGAGTCAAACCAAAGCTGGGAAAAGGTTGAAATGAGCTCAGGAGGTGCAAAACCCTCCAGCAAACACCACCAGCATCTTTCCAGACGTCTGGAAAACTTAGTGCCCAACCCAAGGTCTGGCACAGGCATTGGCAGTTGTGGTCCAGGATGGATCCACAGCCCCCTTGGTGCTGCCACGGGGAATGAGAGCAGCCAAAGGTGAGGTGGGAGCTGATGGGTGGTTTTATTACACAAGGTGTGACATCCGCCCTCCATCCCCACCGGAACAGGGATAAACGAGTTTAACACCATCCTTTTAACCATTCCGTGGCTGTTTCTCCTGCTGCTTTCCCCCCACACCCATCTCCCCCATTTTTCCATCCGTGCCCGTGCAGTCTCAGTGCGTTCATTGCCCGGTGTGGGGTCTGTCCACAGGGCCGGGGGCTGCTGGGGGGTCAGTCCAGCTGGGACAGCACTGGGAAGCCACCAACGTCCTTTGGGAGCAAAGGCTGTGGCACTGGGGACACGCATCCCTCGTGAGGGATGGGCTTGGTCCCTGGGTGATGGATCCAGATGATGGATCCATCCTCTGTCTCTATGCAGGGATGATGGATCCAGCCCCTGCCTCCCCAGGGTGGTGATGGATCCATGGAGAGTCACTGGATCCTCAGAAAGATGATGGCTCTGTCCCCTGCCTCCTCAGGAAGATGATGGCTCCGTCCCCTGCCTCCCCAGGGTGGTGATGGATCCAGCCCCTGCCTCCCCACGGTGGTGATGGATCCACGGAGAGTCACTGGATCCTCGGGAAGATGATGGCTCCGTTCCCTGCCTCCCCAGGGTGGTGATGGATCCACGGGAGGGTGATGGGTCTTTCCCCTGTGTCCATGGGGTGCCATGGGCCAGCTGCCCACACTAGCAGCTCCCTCCCGTGCACAGGAAGATGCCCAGGGCCATGCCCAGCAGGGCGAGGCTCCCCAGGATCAGCCCCAGCACCAGCGGAGCGTGCGATCGGCCGCTGACTTTCCCTGCAAGAGGCAAGAGGGACAGAGGTGATGACTGGGCCACCCCACTGTGTCCCTGTCCCCAACCTCGGCCCCTCCACGGACCTGTCCTGGCGCTCTGAGCCTGCAGGAGGCTGACACAGGTGGTGTTGAGGAAATACTGCAGGTCCTGGGTGGTTACGGGATATTTCATCAGCTGTGCCTGGGCGAAGGTGGCCACGGGCAGCTCTCCAGGCCAGCGCCGCTCCCAGGTGGCATTGGGGACGTGGAAGCTCAGGAATGCCGTCCTGTTGAGGGTCACCTCGTAGAAGCTCTGTGCTGTGCCATTGGGGAAGAGGCGGCAGCCAAAGTGGCAGCACAGGTGGTTGGTGACTGCGGGGACAGAGGGAGGGGACAGGGTCACGACACTGCCACCCTCAGCACCCCGTGGCCCTCCCCAGCAGCAAACTGGGCGCTGAGTTCGCTCGGCCTCGGCCTCGTGCCACCCAACCCACCCATGGCTTTGCTTCCCCTCCGTTTGGCCACAGCAGTGATTTTTCCAGCGGCCGGGATTATTTTCCCTCCCTTATCTCCAAACAGCAAAGCTCCGGTTTGACAGAGAGGGAGGCTTTGGGCACACAGCTGCTTGTGGCTCTCACGGATGGAGCACAGGGACACTGGGAGGGGTGGCATGGGTCATGCCACGGACCCCGCGGTGACACCAGGCTCCCCAAGGGTACAGGAATGTGGGGCTGGGGCAAAACTGGTGTGGGGAAAGGGAAGGGAAGGGAAGGGAAGGGAAGGGAAGGGAAGGGAAGGGAAGGGAAGGGAAGGGAAGGGAAGGGAAGGGAAGGGAAGGGAAGGGAAGGGAAGGGAAGGGAAGGGAAGGGAAGGGAAGGGAAGGGAAGGGAAGGGAAGGGAAGGGAAGGGGAAAGGGAAAGGAGAAAGGAGAAAGGAGAAAGGAGAAAGGAAAGGAGAAAGGAAAAAGGAAAGGAAAAAGGAAAGGAGTAAGGAAAAACGAAAGGAAAGGACACCCCGGGCAGGAGCAGCAGAGGTGACCGAGTTTGTGGAGCGGAGCAGGCAGGAGCACGAAACCATTGCCAGCAGCATCCCATAGCTCCCACAAGCCGCGGGACGCAGGCAGGAGCAGGAGGGATGTAGGCGAGATGCAGGGAGGGTTCCTACACCTCACCCCCCGCAGGCTGCGGCCCCCAGCCCTTTTCCTGAGGAGCAGCAACAGGTTGAGCATCATCCCGTTCCCAGGGTAGGAAACTCCCGGCTCCACAGAAGGGCTCCCCTTGCCCACAGTGAGGTTTGGCACGTGATCGTATCCCCATCCCTTCAGCCACCTGTCCCTGCAGAGCCACCCCCGTGCCCCGGCAGCGCGGGAGAGGCTCCCCTTCCCCGGGGGACCCGGCCCTGTCCCGCGGGTGCCACTCACAGTCGGTGGGTCTCTCCTTGTTGAAGAGCTGCACCAGCTGCCTGAAGTTCCTCAGGTACGCCATCACCTCGCTCTGCCGCCGGGCCCAGGCGTCCGGAGGCTCCAGCGGGAGCACCTGGGTGACATTCAGTTCATCCAGGAGGTGGCTGAGCTCCCCATTCAGACTGGCGTTCCCCCGGAACACGGAATTGCCCCTGTAGACGCGGGTCAGCTGCAGCATGGTGAAGGCGAGCGGGGCTGCGGGAGACATGGGACATCACCCACCGCCCGTCACTCCCCGTGTGCCCCGTGTGCCCCCACGCCATCGCCAATGTCCCCGCCGTGTCCCTGCCTTACCCGCCTGCTCCGCCCCGCAGCGCAGGGTCCCGCAGAGCAGCAGCAGCCGCAGCCGCAGCATGGTGGGCACGGGCACGGCGCTGGGGACGCGCTGCTGGCCCCGCGGCTGGCTCACGGCATGTTAAGCGGGCCGGGGAGGTGGGGCAGTGGGAGGAGGAGAGCGGGACTCCGGCCAGGGCTCTCCCATTTCCTTAACCCGAGCCACCCGCACCCCTTCCCTGCCGGATGTGCCGGGCCCCGCGGCGCCTGAGCGTGCAGGATGAGGCTCCAGGCTCCCCCCGGCACGGATGGAATTGGGCGAGCTGCCAGCTCCTGACTCAGTTTCCCCATGCTTTGGCTGGGTAGGGCTCGGTCCCGCTCCCCTGGGGGATGTGGGGGACCAGGGGGACACGGGGATGGGGACCATTCCCAGGGAATGCACCCACCCGGTGTGGAGGGGGCATCCAGCAACAGGACCCCCCTCCCTAGAAAGGGGTGACACTCTGGGGAGCTGAGCTGGGCAGTGGGGATGACAAATCCATAGCAGGGCTTCCTCCACGGGTTTGTTTCCTAATTACGCCTAAAATAATTATAAATTAAAAATTTTAAAATGTGAAATTTCTCATCAAAGCTCCAGCTATTCTCCTTGGCAGACCATGGCACAGCCTGGGGTGGCACATAATGGCATCAGACAGCTTACTATGGCATGGAATAAATCATGGAATGATTTTGGGTGGGAAGGGACCGGAAAGCCCATCCCATCCCACCCCCTGCCATGGGCAGGGACACTGTCCCAGGTTGCTCCAAGCCCTGTCCAACCTGGCCTTGGACAATTCCAGGGATCCAGGGGCAGCCACAGCTTCTCTGGGCACCTGTGCCAGGGCCTCCCCACCCTCACAGGGAACAATTCCTTCCCAATATCCCATCTAATGCTGCCCTCTGGCAGTTTGAAGCCATTCCCCTTTGTCCAGGCCCTTGGGAATAGTCTCTCTCCAGCTTCCTTGTCAGCTCCTTCAGGTACTGGAAGGTCACAATGTGGCCAATCAGAAGCCTTCTCCTCTCCAGGTGAACACTCCCAGCTCTCGCAGCCTTCCCTCCCAGCAGAGCTGCTCCATCCTCTGCTCATCCTGGAGCCTCCTCTGGGCTCTCTCCAGCAGCTCCAGCTCCTCCCTGTGCTGGGCCCAGGGCTGGGGCAGCTCTGCAGGTGGGGTCTCACCTGAGCTCAGGGGCACAGGGGCACAATCCCAATCCCTTTGCTGTGCCCACGCTGGGGATCAGCCCAGGGCAGGGAGAGGTTTGTGGGATGGGGCATGGGCAGCCCTCACCCATCAGCACCCCCAGGTCCTTCTCCAGGGGCTGCTCCCTCTGTTCATCCCCAGCCTGCATTGATCCCAGGGGCTGTCCCAGCCCAGGGGCAGCATCAGCACTTGGTGCTGTCAAACCTCATGAGATTCCCATGGTCACTGCTGGAGCTTGTCCAGGGCCCTCTGCATGGCCCTGTCCTTCAGGAGTGTCACTGCACACTCAGCCTGGTGTCACCTGCAAACCTGCTGGGGCTGCTCCCCATCCCTGCCTGGCTCAGGGCTGTGGATATTGAGTAGCACTGGTCCCAGTATGGAGCTCTGGGACACCACTGGGCACTGATGGCCATTGGACTCTGAGCCCCTGACCCTCTGCATGTGACCATCAACCAATTCCTTGTCCATCCGACAGTCCATCCATGGAACCCAGCTCTCTCCAGTGCAGAGAGAAGGATGTTGGGTGGGACTGTGTCCAGGCTTTACAGAAATCAGATAAATGACATCCATAACCCTTCCCTCATCCACTGATGGAATCACTCCATCAGAGAAGGCCAGGGATCGGTCTGGCAGGATGTGCCCCTGGTGCAGCCATGCTGGCTGTCCCCAAGCACCTCCTGTCCCCCCCTGCCTCAGCAGAGCTTCCAGGAGGGTCTGTGCCCTGAACTTCCCAGGCACAAAGCGGAGGCTGTCGGGCTGGCAGGTCCCGCTTCCCAGGCTCCTGCTTTCCACCCTTTTTAAAGAGGAGCACAAGGGCTCCCTTTTTCCAGTCACCTGGGACTTGACCCTGCAGTCAGGACCTCTCAGATATCCCGGAGAGCGGCTGGGCAGCTCCATCAGCCCATTCCTTCAGGACTCTGGGACGGACCCCCCGCAGGATGGCGGGACATGTGCCCACCGTCCGGCATGCCATGGCGCACCATTACGCGACACGGCGCGACGTGTCACCCGTGTGTCACGGCGCGGTGGCGGCCGGGGCGTGTCCCGGGGCGTGTCCCCCGGCCGGGGCGGGTCCCGGGGCGGGCCCGGCTCCCGGGGCGGGGCGTGTCCCCGGTCCGTGCGTGTCCCGGGGCGTGTCCCGGGGCGTGTCCCCGGTCCCTGCGTGTCCCGGGGCGTGTCCGTGGCGGCGGCGCCGGTGCCGGGAGCGCAGCGATGGCGGCGGCGGAGCTGGAGCGGCTGCGGATGGCGGGGGCCGGCATGGCCATCGCCGTCCTCACCAGCGGCGGCGACGCGCAAGGTGCGCCCGGCGGGGCGGGGGGCTCGGGCCGGGGCCGCGGCCTCCCCGCGTCTCCGTGCCCGCGACCGCGACCGCCCGGGGCCGGAGCCGGGGCCGCGCTCCTCCCCGGGGCGGGCGGATGGGGACCCCTCCCCGTGCCCCCACCCGCGGCGCTTCGCCGTCCCCGTCCCCCTCGGGCCGTGGCCGTGGGAGGGCAGGGGCCCCGCGGGGGGAGCCCCACGGAGGGGGTGTGTCCGTCCCCGTCCCCGTCGTCCCCTCCCCGGGATAAGGAACTCGCTCCCGGGCAGTTTCCCTTCCACAGGCCCCGCCGTGCTCCGAGTTTTCCCGGTCTCAGCCCACGTGGCTCCCCACCCACTCAAGGGGACACCTCAGGGTCACCTATAGGATCCCATTCCCTGCGGGGCGCTGCGTCCCTCGGGGTTCCCCCCCTCCGAGGGGACACCTCAGGGTCACCTATTGGATCCCATCCCCTGCGGGGTGCAGGATCCCATGGGAATGCTCCAGCTCACATCTCACTTTTCCAGGCATGAACGCCGCCGTCCGCGCCGTCACCCGCATGGGCATATACGTGGGAGCCAAGGTGTTCCTCATCTATGAGGTTGGGCTGCCCCCCTGCTCCCCATCACTTTTGGGGGATCCACCCGTCCGTGCCGGAGCACCCCTCACCTCCACCCTCTGCTTCTCCGCAGGGCTACGAGGGGCTGGTGGAGGGGGGTGACAACATCAAACAAGCCAACTGGCTCAGTGTCTCCAACATCATCCAGCTGGTGAGGGTCACCACGGGGCCGCGGGACCCCAGATCCCGGCCCCCCAAACGTGCGTGACAAACTGCGTGCCCCGTTCTGTCCCCAGGGCGGGACGGTGATCGGCAGCGCCCGCTGCAAGGCCTTCACCACTCGTGCGGGCCGGCTCCGGGCCGCCCGCAACCTGGTGGAGCACGGCATCACCAACCTGTGCGTCATCGGCGGCGATGGCAGCCTCACCGGCGCTGACATCTTCCGCTCTGAGTGGGCTGGGCTGCTGGAGGAGCTGGTGAAAGATGGTGGGTGAACCCCTGCCAACCCCGGGTGGGTAGATGGAGGTGTTCAAGGGTGGTGAGGTTCAGTGTCACCCTGGTGCTGTGACCCCAACGAGGGCTGCGCTCCAGCTCCAGGATGGGGGGACGCGAGCACCCTGAAATAATCGGTGTGGTGGCCGTGACCCCCCAGGGCAGATCAGCGAGGAGGTGGCGCGGGAGAACTGCCGCCTGAACATCGTGGGGCTCGTGGGCTCCATCGACAACGACTTCTGCGGCACCGACATGACCATCGGCACCGACTCGGCGCTGCACCGCATCATGGAGGTCATCGACGCCATCACCACCACGGCACAGAGGTGAGCGGGATGGGGCTGCAGGCTGAGGGCTGCACCGCCTGGGACATGGCACTTACCCACCTCCTTCTCTCCCCACCCGTGTCCTTGCAGCCACCAGCGGACATTCGTGCTGGAGGTGATGGGTCGCCACTGCGGGTAAGCCCCCGAGGGTGGGGAAGCCCACCGGTGGGACGTTCCAGGGCCAGTGCTGCCACCACCATGTCCCCCCAGGTACCTGGCATTGGTGTCCGGCTTGGCCTCGGGCGCTGACTGGCTCTTCATCCCCGAATCCCCTCCGGAGGACGGCTGGGAGGACCTCATGTGCGAGAGGCTCGGGGAGGTGAGGGGAGTTCCTACCGTCCTATCCACTGTTTTCCACCGGAAAGTCCCCACAGGGGCCCGGGCTGAGCCCCGCAGCTGGTGCCCAGCCCCTGCGAAGCTTCGGGAGCTGCCGCCATTGTCCCTGTGAACCGGGGCACTCAGCCGAGCGCAAATCCAGCTCTCGCGTGCCAGGGGCAGTGCTGGCTCGGGGGCTCGGCTGCCCGTGACCTGAGCCACCCCCGGGGCAGCACGGATGGTGGGGAGGGGAGGGCGCTCACCGTGGCCCACGGTGAGTTTTGGCTGAGCCACCGTGGCCGTTTGTCCTCCCCTCGTGCCAGACACGCAGCCGGGGCTCGCGGCTCAACATCATCATCATCGCCGAGGGCGCCATCGACCGCAGCGGCAAACCCATCTCCTCCAACTATGTGAAGGACGTGAGTGACCTCCCCGGCGCCACCCCAGCACCCACGGACACCGGCGGGTCCCCAATGTGACGTCCCCTCTTCCCCACAGCTGGTGGTGCAACGCCTGGGCTTCGACACGCGGGTTACCGTCCTCGGCCACGTGCAGCGCGGAGGGACCCCGTCCGCCTTTGACCGTGTGCTGGTAGGTCCAGGGGAAGACACGGAGAGGGGAAATCCTGCTCCTGTCATCCCTCTGCCCAATGGAAAGGATTTGCCAGCTGGCATAAGGCTCGGATGGGCTCAGCATTGCTGTGTTAGGCAGAGCTGTGCAGCCATTTCTCCTTGTTTACCCCAAATGTAATGGATTTTTAAATAAAACCATCAGCTTTCCAGCAGTGAATCAGCAGCCACATGGTTTCCAAGCCTGTAGGAGCATCCCTGAGCATCCCACCCATCTGGCATTGGTGGCCCCAGTGTCACAGGTGCCCCTGTCCCTTTGCAGAGCAGCAAGATGGGGATGGAGGCGGTGATGGCGCTGCTGGAGGCCACGCCGGACACCCCGGCCTGCGTGGTCAGCCTCTCGGGGAACCAGTCGGTGCGGCTGCCGCTCATGGAGTGCGTCCAGGTGGTGAGTACCGGGGAACTCGACTGGGGGTCCCACTCCCCTCCCTGCGAGCGTGGGGGTCACGGTGCTGCATCTTTCTCCATGCTCCAGACGAAGGATGTGCAGAAGGCCATGGATGAGAAGAGGTTTGAGGAGGCCATCCAGCTCCGTGGTAGGTGAGGAGCAGGGACTGGGATTGGGGTAGACATGCCCAGTGGATGGGGGCTTCTCCTTGTGGGTAAGCCGTTGGCTCCTGCAGCCAGAAAGGTGTCCCCAGTCACACCCCAGGGGCACTGGGGAGACTCCCCGTTCTCCCAGATGTGCCTTGGGGACACGTCACTATGTCCTTGCAGGAGCTTTGAGAACAACTGGAACATCTACAAGCTGCTGGCACACCAGAAGCCAGCTCAGGAGAAGGTGAGGGGTGATGGGGAGCAGCAGGGGACACCATGCCTGCCTTGGGGACACGCAGGGATGTGCTGTCCCCATCCCTGTCCCCACAGAGCCCCTTCAGCATGGCCATCCTGAACGTGGGAGCGCCAGCTGCCGGCATGAACGCCGCCGTGCGCTCGGCCGTGCGCATTGGCATCTGCCAGGGACACACCATCTACGTGGTGAGCGACGGCTTCGAGGGCCTGGCCAAGGGGCAGGTAAGGGGGATTGGGAGCCACAGGTGTCCCAGGTATGGGCTTGGGCTTGGAGGGGGTGCCGGGGGGCTCTTCCTGCCCCTAACCCGGCACTGCTGCCCGCAGGTCCGCGAGGTGGGCTGGCACGACGTGGCGGGATGGCTGGGCCGCGGCGGCTCCATGCTGGGCACCAAGCGGTGAGTGCAGCCCTGGGGACGGGGCGGAGGGGAGGGGTGTCCCCACCATCCTCACTCCACCGTCTGCTCCCCTTCCCCACCGCAGGACGCTGCCCAAGACCTGCATGGAGAAGATCGTGGAGAACGTGCGCAAATTCAACATTCAGGGCCTGCTGGTCATCGGGGGCTTCGAGGTGTGGTGGAACCCTCGGTTCAGCGGGTGCTGGGTGGCTGTGGGCATCCTGAAGGAGTCCTTTTGGGATGCGATCCCAATCCCTCCGCTGCCCGCAGGCGTACGAGGGGGTGCTGCAGCTGGTGGAGGCACGCGGGCAGTACGAGGAGCTCTGCATCGTCATGTGTGTCATCCCCGCCACCATCAGCAACAACGTGCCCGGCACCGACTTCAGCCTGGGCTCCGACACAGCCGTCAACGCTGCCATGGAGGTGAGGGACACGGATGGGGACAGCTCATGGGCTGTCCCGCTTCACCACCTGCCATCGTGGCATGGGGTGGCTGTGCCGGGGAAGCAAAGGTGGCTTTTCCTGGTGTGACCCCCCTTCTTCGGGCACAGAGCTGCGACCGCATCAAGCAGTCAGCCTCGGGCACCAAGCGCCGCGTGTTCATCGTGGAGACCATGGGCGGCTACTGCGGCTACCTGTCCACGGTCACCGGCATCGCCGTGGGCGCCGACGCCGCCTACGTCTACGAAGACCCCTTCACCATCCACGACTTGAAGGTGAGCGGGGCAGCAGCGGATGCCTGGCTGAAATGAGAAGGGAAATTGGGGAAGGGGGGGCTCCAGAGCAGGGCAGGAGGTGGAGGAGTGTGGCCAAGCCCCGTGAAGATGCTGGGTCGATGTCAGGACCGGAGGGCTGCGGGATGGCTGCAGCATCCTGGTGTTCATCTTGCAGGCCAACGTGGAGCACTTGACCGACAAAATGAAGACGGATATCCAGAGAGGGCTGGTGCTGCGGTGAGTTGGGGGCCCCTGGGGACGGTCACTGCAAACCCCAGCCCTGTGGCAGGGAGCAAGGCTGGAACTGAGCCCTTCCCATGGTCAGAGAGGGTCCCTTGGCACCGTGAGGTTTGGCACGGTGGGCACATGCTTGGCCGTGGGGACACTGGGTGCATCTGGTGCCATCCCCAGGATCCTCCTGGGGGCACAGGCTGGGGCTCTGGGCCTCAGGGAGAACAAAAAAGGTGTTATGGGAAACAAAGGGGGACCCCTTGGGGATGCCAGAGGAAGGAGCAGCCCCCCAAGCCCTTCCCTCTGCCCCCAGCAATGAGAAGTGCCACGAGCACTACACCACTGAGTTCCTCTACAACCTCTACTCCTCCGAGGGCAAAGGCATCTTCGACTGCAGGATCAATGTCCTGGGCCACCTCCAGCAGGTACAGGGGACAGGGTGACATGGGCCACGCTGGTCCTGAGAGCTGAGCAGGCCTGACATCCCCATTTCTTCATCCCCAGGGGGGAGCCCCGACCCCCTTTGACCGGAACTATGGGACCAAGCTGGGAGTGAAGGCGGTGCTGTGGATGTCGGAGAAGCTGCAGCAAGTCTACAGCAAGGGTGAGCCAAGGGCTGGGGGTCCCACGGGGGGTGGGGGAGGCTGGTGGCTGCTGCTCGAGGCTTGGCCCCAGTGGGGTGGCCAAGGTCAGCAGCGTTCCCCTCCCAGGGCGCGTGTTTGCCAACTCCGGAGACACTGCCTGCGTGATCGGGCTGCGGAAGAAGGTGGTGGCCTTCAGCCCCGTGACGGAGCTCAAGAAGGTCACGGATTTTGAGTAAGTCCTCATGCCCCAGCAGTTCACTGGCTCCCAGGGGGGATCTTCCTGGCGTGTCCCTTCTAGAGCTGTGTCCCCCTGCACAGGCACAGGCTGCCCCAGGAGCAGTGGTGGCTGAACCTGCGGCTGATGCTGAAGATGCTCGCCAACTACCAGATCAGCCTGACCGAGTACATCTCGGGGCAGATGGAGCACGTCACCCGCCGCACCCTCAGCATCGAGAAGGGCTTCTAGTCCCACCAGCCCGAGCCACAGCCCCCGCCGTGTCCCCTCCGTGCCCACGTGCTGCTGGGGGAGCACTGTGTCCCCCCTGTTCTCAGTAGCCCTGTAGCTTTGCCATCGACCCCTTACAGCAGGCAGAGCCTGGTGCTGGCTCCCAGAACGGCACAATCCTGCCCCGAATCACGACTGCGGGGTCTGGTCCCTGTGCGGATGCAGAAGAGTTGCTTGAGCCCGGCCGCGCAGCCCAGACCCTTAATCTTCCCTTAATAGTTTATTATTATTTAATGATGGGGTATTTTGAGTCCTTATTTAGCGGCTTGACCGCCTGAGCCAACTGCTGCTGCTTGTAGTCGCCTGCCCCGCGTGCAGGAGGGGAGTGAGGAGGATGCGGAGCCATCCTGGAGTGGGTCAGAGCTGGTCCCGGGGGCTCTGGCTGCCCCTGAGCCCCGGTGAAGCTCCATCCCCTGTGGGGGTCTCGAGGACTGAGCACAGGGGTCCTGGCGAGCCCCTCTCCCCTTGCATGACGCTTGGCTGCGACCGTCACCGCGCGGCCGCGGGCACCGTGTCTGTCACCTCACCGCTGCTCTGTGCCCCCGATCCCGCACCGCCCGCGGCGCTGCTCCTCTCCTCTAGAGATAAAACCTGCTGGAGCCAAGCCTGCCTCCTGGAGTGGTCATTGCGGGGGGAAGGGTGGCAGCACAGGGGTGGGATGGGGGATGAGCAAAGCCTGATGGTTTCCCAAGCCGGGTTAATGCTGGGCCAAGGGGTTTCCTGGTTTTGTGCGTCCTCAAAGCCTGGGAGAGTAGGACCACAGACGGCTTTTCCTCCCTGAACAGGTCATGGTGAGTGCAAGGTCAGCATCCTTTCACATCTGGGAATTGCAAAAGGCTTCACAACTCAGAGAAGAATCACTCTGTTCCCACCTTCAAGGGAAGCACCGAAGTGCTTTAGGGTGGTGCTGTGCATGTTTATGAGGCAGTTTCTCAGGGTGCCGGCCAAGTGTGCTGGCCTGGCCGAGCTCCACACGCTCGGGCTCTGCCAGACGGCCACGGGGAGCCCCTTTCCCAGGCCACTTCCCTCCTGGGGCTGGGGCTGACGGCTCCAGCCTCTGGGACAGCACCAGCACCAGGATGCATCACAGTCTTTGGGGTCAAACATGCTGTTATTTTGTCCTTCCCATGGAGCTGTCCCCAAGTAAAAGTTTCCCCCGACTTGCCCCCTGGCCTTCTCTGATGGAGTGACTCCATCAGTGGATGAGGGAAGGGTTATGGATGTCATTTATCTGATTTCTGTAAAGCCTGGACACAGTCCCACCCAACATCCTTCTCTCTGCACTGGAGAGAGCTGGGTTCCATGGATGGACTGTCGGATGGACAAGGAATTGGTTGGATGGTCACATGCAGAGGGTCAGGGGCTCAGAGTCCAATGGCCATCAGTGCCCAGTGGTGTCCCAGAGCTCCATACTGGGACCAGTGCTACTCAATATCCACAGCCCTGAGCCAGGCAGGGATGGGGGGCAGCCCCAGCAGGTTTGCAGGTGACACCAGGCTGAGTGTGCAGTGACACTCCTGAAGGACAGGGCCATGCAGAGGGCCCTGGACAAGCTCCAGCAGTGACCATGGGAATCTCATGAGGTTTGACAGCACCAAGTGCTGGTGCTGCCCCTGGGCTGGGACAGCCCCTGGGATCAATGCAGGCTGGGGATGAACAGAGGGAGCAGCCCCTGGAGAAGGACCTGGGGGTGCTGATGGGTGAGGGCTGCCCATGCCCCATCCCACAAACCTCTCCCTGTGCTGGGCTGATCCCCAGCGTGGGCACAGCAAAGGGATTGGGATTGTGCCCCTGTGCCCCTGAGCTCAGGTGAGACCCCACCTGCAGAGCTGCCCCAGCCCTGGGCCCAGCACAGGGAGGAGCTGGAGCTGCTGGAGAGAGTCCAGAGGAGGCTCCAGGATGAGCAGAGGATGGAGCAGCTCTGCTGGGAGGGAAGGCTGCGAGAGCTGGGAGTGTTCAGCCTGGAGAAGAGAAGCTCCAGGTGACCTAATTGTGACCTTCCTGTACTTGAAGGAGCCAACAAGGAAGCTGGAGAAGGACTTTGGACAAGGGCCTGGAGTGACAGGACAAGAGGGAATGGCTTCACACTGCCAGAGGGCAGGGACAGATGGGATATTGGGAAGGAATTGTTTCCTGTGAGGGTGGGGAGGCCCTGGCACAGGTGTCCAGAGAAGCTGTGGCTGTGCCTGGATCCCTGGCAGTGTCCAAGGCCAGGTTGCACAGGGCTTGGAGCAACCTGGGACAGTGGAAGGTGTCCCTGCCCATAGCAGGGGGTGGAATGAGATGGGCTTTCAGGTCCCTTCCCACCCAAAACCATTCCATGATTCTATGATTTCAGTGCTTTCCCCCCAAGTGGACCCATTTTAGGCTCTGGAGGAAGATGGTAACTGTTGTGTGTTCCCTGCCAGAGCAGGATATGTGAAGTAGCAGACATTGCTGATGGAGGCAGCATTGCTGCTCTTGAATGAGTATCTGCTCTGGGGACCCCAGGCAGAAACCTGGCTGCTCCTGGAGCTGCATTTCCTGGGTGGGACATGAGCTCTTCCAGCATGGACTGAGCCCAGCCCAGTCCTTCCTTCCCTCCCTCAGCCATGGAGCTCACACCTGCCCCACCATTGGCCTCTCAGTCCCTGAGGACGGTTTGGAGGGAAGTGGATCTGCAGAACCACTGGCATTTTCCACAGCTGGGAATCAGCTGCATTCACAGCTCAATATTCCCGGCTGAGGCAGGCCAGGGTGAGAGCAGGTCACATGGAAAATCTGTCGGCAGCACAGCCCTGCAGCAGCCAGGTTTAGGGTGTGAATGGGGACAGGGGTGTCCCCCAGGCTCAGACCTGCTGCACATTGAGGGACAGGAGTCACTGTAGCCCTCACACCTCATTTCCACCAAAAAAAAACACCTGGAGGGCCAAATTCCCAGGGGAAAATGGACAGGCACAGCCATTGCATCCAGGATGAGCAGGAGGGGACGTGACTGGCCCCAGCACATCCAGCCCACCCTGGCAAGAGGGCAGAGCAGAACTCCGGGAGCATCCTGCAGCGGAAGGCAGGCTGCCAGGGCTGCGGAGGGGCCAGGCTCCCGCCAGGCTTTGCCGGGATGCTGCAAGGAGCACTTGGGAGCTCTGAGGGCAGCACCAGCAGCAGCCAAGGATGACGAGCACGGCACGTAGGCAGCGAGCAGCCCAACTTCCCCAGAAACTGTGTCAGAGTGGCCTCAAGGGCACGGCGATTGCTCCACCAGCCCCATGACCAACAAGTCCTGATGGACATTTCCCTTGATCGCTCGCATTCCAGAAAAGCTGGGGGCTCCAGCTCACCCCAACAACAGCTCCCCTGTTCCCTGACACAAACCAGCCAGGAGCCTGGGAGAAGACTTGCCCTCAGCAGGGTGAGTCTCCCAGGCCCTGGCTATCAAGGGAAGTCTGGGACATCATAAATCACAGAACTGCAGCTGGGTTTAACACAGAAGGCAAGAACAAAGGTCATTCGAGGAGTTAAAGGCGTCAGCAAATCTCCCCCCAAGTGACGAGGGTCAAACTGTGTCCCTTCCCACCAAGGTCAGGCAAACAGGCCTGGGGAGAGGGGGCTGTCACCATCCCTGAGGAGCATTCCTTCCCAGCACCACGGCCTGGACACTGCACAAACAGGGAGAGGGGGGCTATGAAAAAGTCACATCACCAGTGCAGCACTGGCAGGCACAGAGGGCTCGTGTCCTGTGTCTCAGGCCCATCATCCTGCCCAGGTGGCTCTGCACTGAGCCTTCCTCCCCACCTCTTTTGCTCCCTGCCCTTGCTGCGGTTGCAAGAAGGTTCCCAGGCAGCCCAGAGCCCCTGCAGAGCACTGCTGGGAGCAGGCTCACCGTTTCAGAGGCGCAGTGAAGCAGGAAGGCGCGGGGCTCCCAGCCCGCCTCCTGCTCCGCAGGGCTCACAATGCACTCCCTGAACCAGAGGTAATGGAGCAGTGCCCCCAGCCAGGCCTTTGCTGAACTCCAGCCACCACTTACACGGCCTTGAGGGATAATTGGGTTTATTTGGTATGTCACAACAGTTTAGTTGGTATTTAACAGCTCTATAAAACTTGGTAAATGCAGCTTTATCAGTTAAAGAGCAACAGCCACCCCTGATGCCTGTGTAAAGCAGGCAGAAACGCTCAGGGCCTTTCAACTGGGATGTTTCCTTAAGCTGCTCTAATGCCTGCAGGGAATGTTGGGATGAGAGGACAGCTGAGCATTCAGGATGTCAGGGAGTCATTTCTGGTTCACCTAGGCTGCTCCCAGCTTTCCTCTGGGCTGCCTGACCACCACGGCAGGCGCTGTGTGCACCAGCAAGGACCTGAGGAAGTCAGCCAGGAGCTGGAAGATAAATTAATAACT
Source organism: Acanthornis magna (assembly GCA_036785705.1). Lineage (NCBI taxonomy): Eukaryota > Metazoa > Chordata > Aves > Passeriformes > Acanthizidae > Acanthornis > Acanthornis magna. Next base: position 692,416 of record JAWUZG010000545.1, on the reverse strand, counting down.
GGACATTGACCTTCACAACCTGCACCAGACAGTTCTTGGTGACCATCTCAGGCAATGTCTCCCTGTCAGACTTCACCAAAGCAAATCTCTATGGTACAAACTGCCCTCAGAGGTGCTGTGCACCCCCAGGCTGGCCGAGGGTCGGAGCCCTTCCCAGCTGTCAGCAGGCTCTGCTCCCCCTTGGATCACACAGTGCCTCTGGCTGCAGCCCTGCTCCCTTCTGCTTTGATTAGCCTGCAGTTCCCCAGCAGGACACAGCCAGTGACAGAGCCTGCTGCACACGCAGGAAAGCTCTGGAGAAGGAGCACCCCATCCCAGCCCCTCGCAGGGGAGCACCGAGGCTTTGGCTGCAGCCAGGGCTGTGTGGGCAGGACACCGCCGCAGGGCTGGGGCTCCAGGGAGGCTGGAATGGGGATGGGCGTTGTCACTCCTCCTGCAGCTCCTTCTTCTGGAAGGCCTGGAGCCTCCTCGCCACTGTCTGCTGGATGATCTCCAGCCCCTCTGCGTCCAGTTCCTTCATGAGCAGCAGGATGGCATTCAGGACATTGTTCTGTCAGGATAAGGGAGACACTGCTTTGTACCAGCCAGCCAAGACAAGGACACTCGATTTTCCCTGCTCTTTCCAGGAACTCCTCCACCACCACCACCACTGGCAGCAGTTGGGAGCAGCCACCTGCAGCCACAGGAGTAACAACTGAGCCCTCGGGGCAAACGCAGGCAGAGGCTGCATGTGGCACGTGACAGGGCTGGAATGCAGGACAAACCCATCCGCCCAGTCCTGTGCAGGCTGCCCACAGCCTCTGGCTCCCGGCCATGCTCCAGCCTGGCTTCTGTAAGGACAGGCACATTCAGGAGCGGCCGCCCTCGCTCTCCAGCATGTGTAGGATGGGAAAGGACAGGAGCCCTCTGCTCTGAGGAATGAGGAGAGCTGGTGGAATCATTGGAAGGAACCCTTAAAGGTGCCCAGCCCAGCCCTGCCACCACCACAGGACCACTGCCAAAAGAGGGCCTTGGCTCTGTCAAACTGTGTCTTGGGAAACTCCAGGGAAAGATTCCGCAGCCTAAATCACTGTCTAAATCACTGTCCTTCTAGGGAGAATCTTTTGCCCAACATCCAACCTGAACCTCTCCAGCTGCAATGTGGGGCCATTTCCCCCTTCTTGAATGGTCAGAGCCTGTAGCACTGCTCTAGGCAGCTAATGCAGAGTGAGGCAGTGTGCATTACATCTTGTTCTGCTGATCGATGCAATGGCACTGAGTCCAGCACTCAGCAATTCCCAGCTGAACCACCAAAACCAAGGTTCATCCAAGGCTACATGATGGAAGGGGTCGAGGAACCACCTAAACTTTCTGTTCAGCAGACCCTTCCCAAGGTTTAACCCCCCTCTTATTAAAGAAACACTTCCTAATGTCCAGTCTGAACCTCCCCTGGCACAGCTTTGAACCATTCCCGTGTCTCCTATCGCTGGATCCCAGGGACAAGAGCTCAGCACCTCCCTCCCCAGGTCCCCTCCCCAGAAAACTGCAGAGGTGGATGAAGTCACCCCTCAGCCTCCTTCTCTCCAAATCAGACAAACCCAGAGCCCTCAGCTGCTCCTGGATATTCCAGCGCTGGCATCAGCTCTGTTCCCCTCCTCTGGATACATCCAAGGTTCTTCACATCCTTTGCCAATGCTGGGGCTCAGCCCCACACACAAGGAAAAGCAATTTGGTTTTTAAAAGATACTCACTCTCTTCTTGCGGCTGAAGTCTGTCTCTTGAGAGGAAAAGGAGGAATATTTATCCCTGGGAACAAGCTTCATATCAAGCTCCTCCTGAGTTTTGCTAAAAGAAGGGAGGAAAAGCAAATGTTATTATGACCAGCTGGGAGAACCTTCCTCTGCCAGGCCAATCCTTCCTCATCATGGGCAACCATGCAAGGAGCACCCAGCTGGAGGACTCCAGGAATGGACTGGAACTCCCAGGTCAGGGAGGATCCATCCCTGCCTGCCCATGCAGCTGATGAGCTTGAGTCACCCCCCACAGCAGAGCCTGTTTGGCAGACACAGAGCCAGCCCCACCAGTGCCCCTGAACCAGCACAGCTCCACCACGGTAACTGAACAACAGGAACCTGCACCGGCTGCAGGCCTGGCCCTTTGGAATATCAGGGTCCTTTCCTGCTACGCACAAGTTCAGCCCCGAAATGCTGGCAGCTCCCCAGCCCTCACTTGGTCTCCTCCAGGCTGCAGCTGAGCAGCTCACTGTCGGGCTCTGTCGTGGATCCGGCAGCGCTGGACGCGGTGGACTCGGACCAGCCGTTCTCCACACTCCTCTCGGCCGGCGGGGCTGTGATCTCCACACCATCCACCAGGGCCTGCGACAGCTCCTCCTCTGTCACAGCTGCAAAGGCCACAACAACAGCCTGTTGCTATTGACTGCATCAGCCCAGGGGGATGGCATCTCTAATGGGGCAGGTTCTGCTGCTGCAGAGCTGTTCCCAAGGGGTTTGGTCCAAAAATTGTCTGGCATTTTGCTTTCAGCCTCCTCCTGCAGTGAAACCCGTGCAGGAGAATGCTGGAAGCAATCACCAGCTTCTCAAAGTGAGAAGGGTATCAGGGAGGGATGCAAACATGCTTTGCTATTTCTTGTCTCTGGAGAAGGCTGCAAAAGCCACCAAACTGCTGCTACCGGGTAGGAAAAAGAAACAGAGAAGCTTTTCTACAGCAGCAGATCCAGTTATAGAACCTTTGTTTGGCCACAGCAAAAGAGAGAGCTCTAAAAACCACTAATTAGTGGTACTGTCTGAGCCATAATGAGGCACGCAGTCCTGCTAGCATGGGGAAGGGAAGGGAAGGGAAGGGAAGGGAAGGGAAGGGAAGGGAAGGGAAGGGAAGGGAAGGGAAGGGAAGGGAAGGGAAGGGAAGGGAAGGGAAGGGAATGCAGATGTGGATGGAGATAGGGATGGGGAAGGAGGAAGAGGAAGCAGATCGGAAGGGGGAAGAGAAAAGGGAAGGGAGAAAACAGCTTTGAAGCACTGGATCTAACTCAACCCCTAACACATCCTGACTCTAGGAAAAATCAAAAGACATCTTTGAGAAGAAGCAACAGGTGCCTGGATTTCAGGTGCCCCTGGCCCAGGGCTGTTAGGAGGGGAACAAAGCCCACCCTGGTTGTCGAGCTTCTGCAGGCTGGGCAGGTTGCGCAGCACCGTCATGCGGTAGCGGTGCGGGTCGGGCCCACAGCAGGGGTTTTCCGCCAGCCACAGCACCCGCAGCCGCGGCAGCGTCTTCAGGTAGAACAGCTCATCCAGGCTCGTGATGTTGTTCTTCCTCAGGTACAGCTCACTCAGGTTCTGGCACTGGTGCAGCGGCTCGAGGTTTGAGATGCCGTTCACACTGTGGAGACACGGTCAGAGCCCATCCCGCCCTCGCTGCCCCATGCAGGAAGGAGCACAGCACTTCCCGGTCCCCTTTCCTGCAACAGCCTCACTCTGGCGCAGCACAGCAGGGGACATTCAGCCCATGCCTCGTGGCATTTCATCTTTGTCAACAAAGGGAAGAAATCAAAGAGCTGTCGCTCTGCTCTCCTAAGGATGACAAAGAGCCTCTGCTCCCCCCAAACTTGCCCCCTTTTCTGTAGCAGGTCCTCAGACTCACCAAAGAGAACCCATGCAAGATTCCCAAGCTAAAAGGCTCGAATTCCCCACTATTGGCTCCATGGCATTCGTGGAAAGGGTGAAAGTTGGGTGTATTATGGAAAGAAAAGCTCTGAGAGAACCATGAAATAATTCAACAAGCATTTTGCAAGCAGGCCACATACAGAGGCCAAGAAAATCCCTGTCCAAACTATGGAACAGAACTTTAGAAGCAACAATCCTAAGGGGTTTTATCACTTGTCAAAACAGGGACTATTTTCTCAAAGAGCACAGGGAATGGTGAAGAGGACCTAGGGAGGGATAATCATTTCTGTATCTCTGCTGCTTGAGAAATGGGGCATGAAGAGCCAGGCAGCTCACACACACAACCCCAGCAATAGGGGAAGAAACCAATCCCAGGAAAAGGTGATTCCCCCGCCCTCCACAAAGCTGGCAGACTGGCATTCACCTGAACGTGATCACCTCGATGTTGGGCAAATCCCGGCATATCGATATCTGGGCAGGAAGAGACAGAAACAACAAGTTGGCACTTGTGGAGAAAAATATAAATAAACCCAACTGAAATGACAAAAAGCACCATCAGGAATTTGGGTTTGCTTCAGTCTAACCCGAGCTTAACAACACCAGAGATTTTCTGACACAGCGAGTGCAGCATCAGCAGTGCCTCCGGCCTCTGCTCAGGCGTGGAAGTGCAGATACCAGCCAGTGTCACATTGTTCTGCTCCAGCAACTCTGCAGCCTCCACATGCAGGAAGGTTCCCTCCCACCCCTGCCAGCCCTCCCCTAGTGACAGAACCTCATCCAAAATCACAACAGAGGTAGGACTCAGGGTCCTGCTCTCCAGGGCTCCATGCTGAGCCTTGGAGAGAAATTTTCCGATGTGGAAACAGCAACAATCCCATTTTTTTAATGGTGCGAGATGCTAATCAACCCTGAAAAGCCCAGCAGCTCACAGGCACTGGGCCAGCCCAAAGACAGGCCCTCCCCAGTGCCCTGCCAACCCCATCTCCTCCATGGTGTCCCTGTTCTGGCTGCAGGCCCAGGCTCCTGTGGCTCCTCCGGTACTTACATCCGTCAGGTGGCTGCCCCTGCAGGAGGAAAGGGGGGTCAGCTGGAGCACAGTAGCACTGAGCCACCCACTGCTCCCCCACACCCGGGTCACAGCCCCAGCCCCCGGCCTGGCCCCACCAAACTGCTCTGGCACAGTCTGTCATGGGCCTTGTTGTGCCTCCCCTTCCCCAGTCCTGCCTGATCCCTCTAACCCAGCCCTGCCTGACCCCCCTAATCCAGCCCTGCCTGACTCCCCTAATCCAGCCCTGCCTGACTCCCCTAATCCAGCCCTGCCTGACCCCCCTAACCCAGCCCTGCCTGCTCCCCACCCCTGCCTGTCTGCCCTTATCCTGTCCTGTTCGGCCTCCCCATCCCTGCCTGCCATCCAGCCCCATCCCTTCCTGCCCTCCCTCCATCCTTGCCTCCCCTCCCCAGTCCCATCTTCTGAACCCCCTCCCCATGTCTGCCTGTGCCCCCAGACCCGCCTGTCCCCTCTCCATCCCTGTCTGCCACCCCTCATCCACCCCTGCACCACCCCAGCTCCAGCCCTACCTGTCCCCCCTCCACCACTGTCCCCTCAGCCTCATCCGGGCCTGTCCTCCTCCCCTCTCCCTGCCTGTCCCCCCTCAATCCCTGTCCCCCAGCCCATCCCTGCCTGTCCCCCAGCCCATCCCTGCCTGTCCCCCGGCCCATCCCTCTCTGTGCCCCCTCAGTCCCTGTCCCCGGCCCATCCCTGCCTGTCCCCCCTCAGTCCCTGTCCCCGGCCCATCCCTCTCTGTCCCCCTCAGTCCCTGTCCCCCGGCCCATCCCTGCCTGTCCCCCGGCCCATCCCTCTCTGTGCCCCCTCAGTCCCTGTCCCCGGCCCATCCCTCTCTGTCCCCCTCAGTCCCTGTCCCCCGGCCCATCCCTGCCTGTCCCCCGGCCCATCCCTCTCTGTGCCCCCTCAGTCCCTGTCCCCGGCCCGTCCCCGCCTGTCCCCCGGCCCATCCCTCTCTGTGCCCCCTCAGTCCCTGTCCCCGGCCCGTCCCCGCCTGTCCCCCGGCCCATCTCTCTCTGTCCCCCCTCAGTCCCTGTCCCCGGCCCGTCCCCGCCTGTCGCCGCGCCCACCAGCAGTTGAGGCGGCGGACGCCGTCGAGCGCGGCCGCCTTGGCCTGTGCGAGCACGGCCGCCCGGCTCAGCCTCATGCCGGGCCGGGCCGGGCCGCGCCGCGGCTGCAGGGGCGGCACCCGCGGCCTCAGGCCCCGCCCGGCCGGGGCGGCCCCGCAGCTCCGGGGCTGGAGCCGCCTCCTCCCGTCCGCTCCCCGCCCGCCGAGGGCCGGGCACGGCCGCAGCCCCGGGCCCCGCGGCGCTCCGCCCGCCCGAGCGCGGCTGCGGCAACGGGCGCGCGTGGAGGTGGTTATTCAGATGTACGGGTAAATCCTGTTAATCGTTTAATTACATCTTATTAGAGAATGTTTTGTACACACAGCTACGCCTTTGTGGGTATATATTTATGTGAGAGGATCTTCGTAGAATCGTGGAATGGTTTGGGTTGGATGGGACCCTAAAGCTCATCTCATTCCAACCCCCCCCTTTCACTGTCCCAGGTTGCTCCAAACCCTGTCCAACCTGGCCTGGAACACATCCAGGGATGGGGCAGCAACAGTTTTTCTGGGCACCCTGTTCCAGGGCCTCCCCACCCTCACAGGGAAGATTTTTTTCCTAATATCTAATCTATACCTACTCTTTCACCCTGAACCCATTCACCCTTGGAATAACACATAATAAGTGTGTAATTTTATATCTGACTTTACAAATATACCCCTAAGTATCTCTGTATCTGTATATGTATAAAGTGTGCATAAATAAAATATATCTACATTTTCTATAATGAGTATACAGTTTATGCCCTCTCACCTATCCCTGTCTGTTCCCCATCCACATCCCTGGCGTCTCCTCAGTCAGCTCCTAAACATTCCAACAGGTTCCAATATGTTTGATACAAATAAGAGTTAATGACTCTCCCTGAGGAATGACTAATACAGCACAACAGTTTCTTACTCCTCTTATCCCATGGGGCAATAAGAAAACTAACACCTTTGAACCAACCTTGGGAGTCAAGTGGTTCAGGACTTGTTTTCACAAAGCCAAAGTCCTTCAGGAATCCTCTCCTGGGCTGCTGGATTTCTACACCACCTTATGATGTGGTGTAGAAAAACCTCCAGTTTGTATCTTCAGGGGTGTAACAGCAGCAGGTGGTTGAATGGGAGAGCTGGAATAAAAAGGTCTGGTGTGGTTAGTAAAAAAAAATAAAAGGGATTAATGCAGTGTTTCCCAGTGTTTTTCTGTGTGTTTCCACCTTATTCGGCAACAGAAACAGCTTCAGGATGGGGACTGGGTGTTCCATGTTGGTTGTATGAGTGTTTGGGTGCTGCTGCAAAAGGAAGGGTTCAGTTGTGTGGATGGGACACTTAGGGACATAGTTTACAAAATCCCAGAATCATTCAGGCTGAAAAACACCTCCAAGATCAGTGAGTCCAGCTGCCATGTCCAGTTGTTCCTCGGACACCTCCAGGGATGGGGACTCCATCACCTCCCTGGACAGCCCCTTCCAGTGTGTGGCCACCCTTTCTGCGAAGAAATTCCTTCCTCAATATCCAGTCTGAACCTCCCCTGACACAGCCTGAGGCCGTTTCCTCTCCTCCTGTCCCTGTTCCCTGCGAGCACAGCCCGAGCCCCCCGGCTGTCCCCTCCTGGCAGGAGTTGTGGAGAGCCAGAAGGTCCCCCTGAGCCTCCTTTTCTCCAGGCTGAGCCCTTTCCCAGCTCCCTCAGCCGCTCCTGGGGCTCAGCCCCTTCCCAGCTCCATTCCCTTCTCTGAACTCACTCCAGCCCCTCAGTGTCATTCCTCAACTGAGGGGTCCAGAACTGGACAGAGCACTCGAGGAGCCTCAGCAGTGCCCAGCACAGGGGATGGGCACAGCCCGGAGTGTGCTGGGCACACTGGTCCTGATATGAGCCAGTGGTGAATAAGGTGGTGCTGGGTTAATGGTTGGGCTCAATGTTAGAGGACTTTTCCAGCCTTAAGGATTCCACGATGCTATGGAACACGCTGGAAGTGAACCCTTGTTCGTGGTGATTGTGATGGCCTCATGTGGGGAGAGGAGATGGGTGGCACTGAGCTCCTTCCCCTCCTGATTGCCACACTTCTGGATAAGGGAAGGGCCGAGGGATGCGTTTATTGGGATCAATGGGAATGCACTTTTCAGGGAAAATGTGGGATATGTGGGTTAGGCAGATGATCATACTGCACTTCCCTCTCTCTCTCTCAGCACTTCGCTGCTGTCACAGCCACGAACATTCAGGACACAGGTGGTTTGTGAGGACTTTAGAGCTGGATACACAAGCACTTGGAGGCAGATGGAGCAATTCTTGGAATTCTCAGGTTTTCTGCGTAGAGCTGTCCCCAGGCCAGCTGGCGTGAGGAAACTCAGGATCTGGGTACTTGGGCCGTGTGTCACTGAGGGCAGCAGCAGCATCTGAGGAACAGCAATTTCCATGACTTTGGAGTACTTTTGTTCACCAAATTCTGGGCTGTTTTCACTTCCACTGGAACATGGAAACACCACAGCATGTTTCCAAGCACCCAGCTCTGCAATCGCAGCCCCAGCCTTGCATTGCCGCACTGTTGGCAGCCAAGCCTGTCCCCGAGACAGGTTAAGGAGATTAAGGAATCTTCTCTAGATGCCACAGAGAGATTTTTGTGCTCATCCTGCTGGAAAAAGCCCAGGTCAGTTTGAGCACTGTCTCCTCTGATACCTCTCCTGAGACTGAATCAGACAGAAACATCTATTTCATTCAGGTTAATTAAGTAAAATCTATTTTAATCCCCTGTTTAATTTTGCAGGTAGTAGCAATAATCATCTCAGGCAAACCTCTGCTCCAGTCTTTTAAAAAGAGAGCAGTTAAATAATGCATTTAGGCTTGTGGAATACATGGAGAGAAAAACAAGAGAACCCCTGAGGCCTGGGACCACGTGGCCTCTCCAGGCTGCACAGGATCACCTACAATCCATGGCACATCCACATCCTGCTCACAGCCCTGCAGTGTCACTATCAGACCTTTCAATGTTCCAGAGGAGGGATTGGATCTCCCCATGGCCCCGATGAGGTCCCACCTCACCCCCTAATTCCTGGGGGTGGGTTGCGGTCATTTTTTGAGTCTGTGAGTCTGAGGGGAGCCAGAGAGCAAAAAGCTCTTTGCACCCTTGGGCTCATATCTGAAATGCCTTCAGTCACATCTGCACTATGCAGCAGCCTCACATTTCCTTTCCAGCTCCATATCAATGCTTTATAAAATGAGCCTTTTAGAACCTGTTTAATTGCTTTGTGGAGGGCCTGGAAAAGTCATTTCTTTCATGTCATCCTTGTATGCATTTTCTCCTCTCCAACCAGACATTTGCTGTGATCTGTGATTCCTTCATGTAGGGTCTCACAGCTCACGTGTGATTCCCAAAACAGCCTCAGAAGGAAAAGCTGGAACCCCCGAGGATCCTACTGAACTGAACCACCTGGATATGATGTGGGATTGCTGTTGGAGTCCCTGTGAGCCACACACAGGGAATTTGAAGGAGCTGAGAGCTGCCAGTGATAGTGATGATGTGCCCTTGCTGCCAGCAGCACCTCCAACTTCTCTCCAGACTCGTCACCGTCACCAGTGGGGATGTGCCCTCCGGGGTATCATGGAAACAGAGAATCAAAGAATATCCCAAGCTGGAAGGAACCCACAAGGATCATCAAGTCCAACTCCTGGCCTTGCACAGGACACGCCAACAATCCCACCCTGTGCATCCCTGGGAGTGTTGTCCAAATGCTCCTGGAGCTCTGGCAGCCTTGGGGCCGTGACCATTCCCTGGGGAGCCTGGGCAGTGCCCATCCCCTCTGGGGGAAGAGCCTTTTCCCATTATCCAACCTAAATCTCCCCCAACACAGCTTTCTGACATTCCTTCAGGTCCTGCCTGGAGTGGTTTTATCTTCCGTTGGCCATGTCAGACCTCATTAACACTCCTCACTAACTTGTGGAGATGGCAGTGCCTGAAAGGACACCTCCTCTTGACTCCTGGTGGCTGGGCTGGCAACCAGAGCCACCTCTCCTGGTGCAACCCCACTTGCTGACAGCAGCTTTATGTGTTCCAGAAGCTGATCATTATCAAGCACCATCCTGGTTAAGAAAAGCTGTTAAACAGAATAGATGGGGAAACATGTCTTTGGGAGAGGCATTCAGAGAGTTTTATCTTCCTGATAGAGATGGGCTCTGCTCTCTGCCATTTCCTTTTCCTCGGAAAAGCCCCATGCATTTGAGTATGTCTCATCTTGGAGCAACAAGTTGTTCCTGTAATTGCTGCAGCGTGGGGTCACGGCAGGCTTGGCCATGCTGTAGCTCCGAGGATGCTCATGGCAGCTCTCCAGCAGCTCTTCCACCCACGGAACATTCCCTGTGTGCAGCTGTCACTGCTCCAGCTCCAGAACACCGGGTGGGATCGCTGTTTAGACGTTGGCAGGAAATGCCAGGGTTTGGGATGAGACAACAAAATAATCATGTCATCGTGATGGATGGAGGCAGGCACATCACACAGCCTCCGTCAGTTTTCAATTTGGGAAACATCCCCTCCTTAGACCCTCTGAAAAGCCAGCCAAGAGGAACACCCGTGTCTACAAGACACTTCCAGAGCCAGGGAGGCAGATGAGCATTCCAGGGCCAGATTAACAGGGGAGCTTCTGCAGAATTTTTGGGAAAATGCTTTGGAGAGCATTTCCAGGAAAGCTCCTGCTCCCTCTGTTGTCCCCTATGACCACACTAGCACTAGCCCTGTTTCACCAGAGAGCAGCTGTAGGGACACCACTGCCACACCTGAAGCCACCTGGAGACACTGCATAGCTCCAGTGGCCTCAGGACGAGGAACTTCCCAACAGACATCTGTCTCACCCAACAAATATGAATTCCCAAGGCAGACATCCACAGAAAAGGGAAATCACAGCCAACATAGAGTATTGAGGGGCTGGAACATGTTCAGGGAAGGGAATGGAGCTGGGAAATGGGCTGCAGCACCAGGAGCAGCTGAGGGAGCTGGGAAAGGGTTCAGCCTGGAGAAAAGGAGGCTCAGGGGGGACCTTCTGGCTCTGCACAACTCCTGACAGGAGGGGGAAGCCAGGTGGGGCTTGGGCTCTGCTCCCAGGGAAAAAGTTGTGGATTTGGCAGTGTGAAGTTTATGGTTGGATGTGATCTTTCCAGCCTAAACAATTCTGTCCTGTTCTGCTCATTCCCATCTGCTCTTTCGTCAGGAAGGTGAGCTGGCACTTGTGGAGAAAGGTTATTCCCAGCAGGATCATTTCTGTGATCCCCTTGCAGCAAAGAGCTGCACAGGTGCTGGGCCTGGCAGAGCTCTGGGCAGTACAGAGCCAGAAAGGGCTGCAGCAGGATGGCAGTGGGAACTCACATGGCAAAGGTGCCACACACACTCCAGGGAAAAGCTCTTTGAGAGCCTGGTCCGTCCCCTTGGCAGCAGAGCTGCTAATGTTCACTAATGATTCCCGAGCTGGCTCACTCCCTAATGTGGTTCCTGCTGCACTGGAAGTGTGTCCATGTGCTGTGTGGGTGGTGAGGGGGAAGAGAGGTGGAGGGGAGTGGGAGCTGCCAGGCTGGCTCTGCAGCTGCACACGTGTGCCACTGGAAAAAACAAACTCCTCTCCATGACTTCCAGAAGTGTGGCTTTTTCAGCCTGCAATTCAGTGGGCAAATGCCACAGCCCCTGGGTGAGCATCCCTGTTTGCCTTTTACATGGTAAACATGGTAAATATAGTGCCTCATGCCATCAATCCTGAAAAGAAACTGTGCAGGTGGATTTATGAAACTTCCACGATGCACTTGGAATCAGGAATTTAAGGAATTTCCACCTTTAAGTTTTTTCCTTCGGTTGGTTATCTGTTGAAAAAAAAAGCCCTGAATAAATTAACATCAAAGTTCAATCTCAATTAGCACGGATTAGCAGGACCTATGGATGGACTTCAGCAGTTGCTCAGCTGGGGAACAGCTGAAGATTTCCACCAGGAGTTGATTTGGGTGTAGTCAGAGTGGCCCAAAGACCTCAGCAGTGTAGGCACGAGCCACTCCTTCCATTTGGGATCAATTCTGAGGATTACCCATAACTGGATAGAGGGAAATTGCTGTTCTGGGAGCTGTTACAGCAGCTCCTTGCCATGAATAGGTGTTTTCTATTCATGACTTTTCACTCACTCTTTGTTCCTAATCTTTAATCTTCACTTAAATGTTCTTAATCGTCACTTAATCTTTGTTCTTGCATGACACTGACCTCCTAAGTGGGGATGTGAGGAAGGAACAGGATTAAGAGGTGAAACTACTGGGCTGTAAAGCAGCATTGTCTTCGGCAGATCTGGGTGGAGAAAAGTGCTGGTTCAGCTCCCTGTGCCTCCTTGTGCCCTTCTCCACATCCATATCCTTTTTTAATTCCCTACAGCTCCCACTCTGTTTTGGCTCCTTTCACTAAATCCTCAGGAAGGAGGAAGGCAAGAGGGAGCTTCCTGGCCCACCTGGACTCTAATGCTCTGCCCTTTTTCCATATTTCTTGGTCTCTTTATAAGGAGGGATGTATCATCCTGATCCCTTCAGGCTCCTTCCTGTGCATCTAACTGCATCACATGCTCTCTGTAAAGAAACACCGTATTTTACTTTGATTTGCAAACCAGCAGGATCCCAGCTCCCATGTAAATGTATTCACAGGATGAGTGTTATTGGCAAAAGGAACTGATAATAACTGTCTCTACAGAGCATTGGGAGCAGTGGAAATTGCTCCTTGTTTTGGCATTTCAGCTGTAACCAGCGATGGCAAAGCACTCAGATATGGACCTCTGAGCCCATGGAGTCCAACCGTTCCCCCAGCACTCTAAGGCCACCTCTAACCATGTCCCTAAGGGCCACATCCACATGGCTTTTAAATCTCTTCAGGGATGGGGACTCCACCACTGTCCTGGGCAGCTGTGCAGGAAGTGTCCCCAGGCCTGGAGGTACCCCACAGTGCCCAGCACAGAGAGACAGTCACTGCCCTGGTCCTGCTGTCACACCATGGCTGGGACAGCCCTGGGGCCATTGGCCTCTTGCCCACCTGGGAACACCTGGGCTCATGTCCAGCCGCTGTCACCAGCACCTCCAGGGCCTTTTCCAGCTTTCCAGCCACTCTGTCCCCAGCCTGGAGCTTCAGGGGGTTGGTGTGACCCAAGGGCAGGACTTGGCACTTGGCCTTGTTGATCCTCACCCTGCTCTCCTCAGCCCATGGATCCAGCCTGTCCAGATCCCTCTGCAGAGCCTTCCTGCCCTCCACACTCCCACCCAACTTGGTGTCACCTACAGAGGGTGGCCAATCCCCTCGTCCAGATCATGGATAAAGATATTAAACAGGACCAGTCCCAACATTGAGCTCTGGAGTTCCCCAGTGGTGCCCAGCCCAAGCTGGATGTAACTCCATTCCCCACCATTCCCTGTGCCCAGCCATCAGCCAGGTTTTTGCCTGGCAAAAAGTGCACTCCTCAAAGCTGTGAGCAGCCAGTTTCTCTGGGAGAATGCTGTAGGAAACAGTGTCCAAGGCACAGGCGAGACTTAAACTGCACAAGAGGTTTTACAAACTCTGGCAGGAATACGACCGTGAAGACCATGGCCAGGAGGCCCCCAAAACCAGATTCACATTGGAATACAAGCTGGAAATAGCCTAAGCAAACAGAAAAATGTCTCTGTAATCCAGCTGCACTCCCTGCACAAAAGACTGCCTCTCTGGGTGCCGCTGGGAGCAGGGAGATAATCTCCTTGGGATCATTTCACACTCTGCGTCACTGCTGCAGAGGCCAAGCACAACAGGCTCAGGTGTTCCCCAGAGGTAGAGAGGCTTCCCTAACTCTTGGTTACCCAAATTTAAATGTGAAGGAAAGGATCAAAGCATGTTCAGATCAGCTGTTTCTTTTCCTGCATGCCCTGTTCTCCTGCTCAGAGAGCACTGGGGTGTCTACTACCACTGGGATGGGGGAGAGGCCCTTATTCCTAGGAAATTCCAGAAGATTTATCCCTGCTGATATCAACTTGTCCCACTGGTGAAGGGGAATAACTCGAGGAGGGGTGGGCAGTGTCTTGTCCTGCAATGAGGGTTGTAGGCAGAGTTTTGGGGTTTACAGTCTCTGGGGGTCGAGGACTGCCTAGATTTGTAAATACAGCCCAAGGGCTGGAAAACAAATGTGAATTAAACTTCCTGCAACAAAAGCAGGAGGGGTTGAGGTCACTTGGTCTGTTCAGCCTGGAGAAGAAGAGGCTGAGGGCAGAGCTCATCAGGGACTGCAGCTTCCTCCTGAGGGGCAACTCTGATCTCTGCTCTCTGTGACCAGGCATAGAACCCCAGGGAATGCCTGGAGCTGTGTCAGGGGTGGTTTAGGTTGGGTATCAGGAAAAAGTTCTTCCTCCAGAGGGTGGTGGGGCACTGACCAGGCTCCCCAGGGAATGGGCACGGCCCCAAGGCTACAAAAGCTCCAGAAGCATTCAGGCAATGCTCTCAGGCACAGGGTGGGATTCTTGGGGTGTCCTGTGCAGGGCCAGGAGCTGGACTGGATGATCCCTATGTGTCAGTAACTGTGCTGTAACACAAGCAAACCATTGGCATGAGAAAACCCTGTGGTATTTTTAAACAGCAAAAGCTGCAAAAATACTGCTCACCTTCCTCTTTAGCTGATAAATTCACCTTTGTGTTCTGGGGCTGGCAAGGAGAGGGAAGACAGCCAAGCAGCCTCTGGTTTATCTCTTCTCACAAGTGTCAGAGGTGGTGGAAATGGAGCTGGGGTACCCCCTGGGTGTCTCTGGAGTCATCACCTGGGAATGCACCACAAAGTCATCAGCCATTTGCTCTCTTCCCTTTGCACTTTGCCTCCAGCCTGCTCTCCCAGCATTCTCAGCCACTGCCACCTCTTCAATCTGTGTGGGGAATGGTGCTGGGAACAACTCCAGCAGCCAAAAATCCCACTTAGAAGAGGTACCGACCTGTCCAGGTCTCTGCCTCGCAGCTTGTTAACAGCACAAAGGGGCACGCAGGGCATTTCCCAGCCCTCACTGCACAGGAAATGCATAATGCATTTCAGTGAAGAAAGTGCATTTCAGTGAAGAAAAATAATCGCTGCTGGGATGTCAGGTGGTTATGGAAGCAGTTCTGGAGCTGGATTATGTCCTTCAGCAGCAGTTTGTGGCATAACAGGCACTTGCAAATTGAAAGGGTAGGTTGAGATTAGATATTAGGAAAAAATTGCTCATTGTAAGGGAGGTGAGGCCCTGGCACAGGGTGCCTGGAGAAGCTGTGGCTGCCCTATCCCTGGAAATGTCCAAGGCCGGGTTGGACAGAGCTTGGAGCAACCTGGGCTAGTGGAAGGTGTCCCTGCCCATAGCAAAGGGGTGGAACAAAATGATCTTTAAGGTCATTTCCGATCCAGACAATTCTGGGATTCACTGGGATGAGCAGAGCAGGTGTGATGTCTCCTCCTGTCTCTGCACTCCAACCCTCGTACAATGCAGTGGTTTGAAAAGCACTGAAGAAATTGGTGTTTTGGTTAAACCACAGGTGTGTGTTTTAAGTGCTGGTGGTTGTTTCCTGGGGCTGGCCTTGGCTAATCCCTGCACAGTCCCGGCCCGTTGGGGCTGTCAGTGTTTTACTGGTGTTGCTTGTGACATAAAACAGATACAATGGAGAAGAGGTGCTCCTGCCGCTCCGTGTTGCACTTGTTTTACGGAGAAACAATTCCAAGGACGTTGGAAAACCCGCCATTTCAGCGATGCTCTGCTGCCCTCGAGTGGGTGCCTTAGGAATATCCCGCTCTTCCCTCCCCACGTGTTCCGAACAAACGCTTTAAGAAAAAAGCCCCTCGAAGTCCCATTTTTAAACTCTTTCCGCGGCCTGGGGAGGGCGAGGGCCGCGACCTCACGAGGGTCGAGGGGGCGGAGCTTCCCCTGAGGGGAGAAGGGCGTGGCCTGATGGGGGCGTGGCTTACTGGGGCGGGGTCGTGGCCTTCGCCCAGCGGATGACCAGGCGGGGGCGTGGCCTCAACTTGGGGGCGTGGCTTTCGCGCTCCGCTGGGGGACTGAGGGGGCGGAGCTTCCGGGTGGGCGGAGTGGGCGTGGCCCCGACGGGGCGCAGTCTCCGTCTCACGGCAGGCCTCAGCTCGGGGGGGGCGTGGCTTTTCTTCACGGGCGCTAACTCGGGGGCGTGGCCTAAGGTTGGGGGCGTGGCCTCCTCTTCAGGGCCGGCCCCCGCTGCGGGTGTATCCTGCCGAGCGTGCGCGCGCGGCCCCGCGGTCTCGTCACTTCCCGCGCGGACGGCGCTGTCGCCGGAGACGGTCGTGTCCGGTCGGGGTGGTGGCGGCGGGAGCAGCGGGGACGGGACGATGAGCGACAGCGGGGAGCAGAACTACGGCGAGCGGGTAATACACGGAGCCCGAGCGCGCTGCGCGGCCGGGCTCCCTCTCCCTCCCCTCTTCACACACGGCCCATCTCCCTCGCGTGGCGCGGGCGCCCCCGCGTCCCTCCGCGTTCCCCCGTGTCCCCTTTGGCGGGTGGCGGAGCCTCCGCGGGGGCGGAGAGGCGGGTGAGGCGGCGCGGCGGGGGCAATGGCGGAGGGGCCGCTCCCCTCGTGAGGCGCCCGGCGCCATCTTGGGCCGGGACCGTGCGCGCCCGGGAGGGACAAAATGGCGGCCCCGAGCCCTCCGGGGCTCCTCGTCCTCCATCCCACCCCTGTGGAAGGGGAGTCTTCTTGTTATCCTCTCTCCAGAGCCGCCTTGCAATCCATTCTTGAGTTATTGTCTTAATTTAAACTGCTGTTTGCTGCCTCTCGCCTGTGACAATAACTGCTCCTCGGGCCTGGCGTCCAGGTGGCGCGGGCTCTCCTCTAATTTAAACCCCTCCGCTTTATGAAACCTCCAGCAGATAGTCTCTTAAGGCTTCTGCTTTTTTTTTTCCCCCTCTTTTTCACGGCCCGAATGGGCTTTTAATCAATGTCGAAATAGATGACTTGCTAAGCGTCACGTTTGTGATGCACATCTGTAGTTGCTTTTTATTTAGTGGATCAGCCTTGTTTGCCTTTAAAGTCTTTATTTAGGGTCAGTAGTGTGTTTTGTGGTTTTTTTCAGCGTAATTCAAATATTTTGCTGCAGCATTGGAGGGAGTTGTGGAGGTGATAAGTACCTAAATTTTAAACTGGAAGGGGCAAGAAATATTGGAGAATGTAGTCATTAATTCTGAGCAGTGTCTTTCTTAGAATATAGCTTTATCAATCCACTATAACAAGCGGTAATATCTCAGTGTGTCTACTCCAAGGTAGGTGAGATTAGAAAAATTTGGTCTCCAGGGCGCTAACAATGGGAATGAATGGTGAAAGACAGGGATGAAGGAACAGACTCGTGCCAGCCTCAGTGTTACCTTTTCATTGATGTCTTCTTTCACTCTGGAGTATTTTTAGTGAGGGAGTGGATATTTGTGTGATAATTTTTTTAAAGTTAATTTGACTGTTGTGCAAGTGGGACTGGAGGCCAGTTTAGCCTTAATAAAGTTTGCTAGGATTGCATTGTGTTTTCAGTCAGAAAGACTTTTATAGCAAAGTTTGTGAAACACAGTTGTGCAGGGTATTGGGGCAGAAATTGTTTTCTGATGCTTTTTTATATTTTTAATTTAAAAAATGTAATAAAGCATTTGCAGGCAGTCTTTGCCAGTGCTTAAAATGAGTTATGTCTGAACTTCCGTGGTTTTTAAATAGGTAAGTTGTATGAAATGGACATGTTTGTGAAGCTGAAACCATTGAGCTACACACCTGCTACTCCAGACTTATGCTCTTGCCAGTGTTGTTTATGGGGTTTTTTGCTTACTTAAGGCTTATATTTTACTGAGTCATTAGCTTTTCTGCTTTTCCAAGCTGAAGTCTCTGCAGAGTAGAGTCAGTGTTTGGATAAATAATCTGGAATATGACTTTACAACTGTCTTAAACTGTTCCAAGTGCAGGCTGCCAGCAGGAATTGTGCTCCTGAAAACATGTTTCTGCTCTCTTCCTCGTAGTAGCGTTCATACAGTCAGTCAGATCTGGGAATTCAATCATCTGGATCTTGTTTTACTCCATTTCTAGCTGTATTGGTTTGCAGGCTTGACTGATTGAGTCCTCATGGCAGCTTTGGGGATGAAGAAGAAATTCCAGGTGCTTTCTCCAGGAATGGGATTTGTTTCAGCAGCAGCACAAACTTACACTGGCTTATGGCACTTTAAAAAGGGGGGAAAAAGATAAAAAGAAGAAAAAAAATCCCCACTTTAATTCTCTTTTTCAGCTTAATGCTCCATAGTGGATGAACTCTGAAAACTTTTTGACTGAAGAAACTATAAATTACTAAATGCTTCCAATACTTAAATACTGAAATATGCTTGAGATACTGTTACTATGCTGCAATGCCACGGTTTTCCCACCTTATTTTGTTTTCATTGAAATTGTTATCACTGAAGTTCCTGGGATTCAGGCATGGAGGGGTTGGAAAAGGCCAAATTAATGAGTCCTATCCTGTGAATTAATTAATTATGATAGTGATGGTTTGGTATGTGCTCAGAAGCTGTTCAATATGTAAGTCAGGGTGGGGGTTTTGGTTTGGTGGTTTGTTTCTTTTTCTTAAAATCGGAATGACTTGAATTATATAAATGCCCAATTTACAGATTGCTTACAAGGTGTTTAATACATGTGTTTCCAAAAATGGTGATTTTTATTACTAAATTGTGGGAGAAGAGGGTCTGAGGAGGCAATTTGCGAAGCTTAGAGAGATGAACTGATTACTCAGTGCCACCAAAGGGACAGACCCTTCCCTGTGTTCCTCCCTCACCAACTGGCACTTGATGGGACCTCTTGGGGAGTTGTTCCAGTGCCCAAAGCTGTCAGAAAATAATTTGGATTTTGCTGATTGATTGATTGGTTGATTTCCTGCCAGCTTGGGGCACTGGAAGAGCCTGCAGGGTCAGTGGCAGAGGTGGTGGGAGGAAGCTGTGGCCTGATTTTTCAAAACAGTCTTGTGTGTGAAGTCTGGAGAC
This sequence comes from Acanthornis magna, assembly GCA_036785705.1. Classification (NCBI taxonomy): domain Eukaryota; kingdom Metazoa; phylum Chordata; class Aves; order Passeriformes; family Acanthizidae; genus Acanthornis; species Acanthornis magna. The sequence goes on along the minus strand of JAWUZG010000545.1, from coordinate 673,607 downwards.
CTTTGGAGAGGGATGATTCTGCCTTCCCTTGGAGTGAATCCCTGGCTCGCCCCGCAGTGATATCTTGTCCTTCAGGGGCATGCGAGGCAAAAGCTGTTCCAGGGAAATGTGGAGTCAGCACAGTGACACCTTGAATAAATGGACTGCAGATCTGATAAGGTGTCATGTGAGGCTGCACCTTTCCTTAGGAAAACAAATGGAAATGCATAACTTTATAGGAATTTAGGATTATAAAAACCATAGTACTTTTATTTCTCTGTATCTTACATTACTGACTGAAATATGTAACTTCCATTCTTATGAGGAAAACCTGGATCTCAGAAATGTAAAGAACTGTGGCCATCACCTACCTTCCAGCTTCTTCTGTCCATGGAAACCTTTCCTACCTGCTGCCCCCCAAATAATCGTGCTGTGTGACATTCCCTGCTCATAGAGTACATGGCTGTAACAGTCTTTGTGAATGTGCTTAGAGCTGTTAAAATCATCCCTGCAGTATTACACTTTGTTTGAATGTGCTCAAGGTCTGGAAAGAACCATTTGGAATCCACAAGCCTGGACTTTGGGGCTTCTACCTGAATTCCAGGTGTGCCTGATGAAAGGGAAGAACTGTTGATAAAGACCCAGGGATCTGGGGGAGTTTTAAATTCATGCTTGAGAAACTTAAGGTTGGGGGGGGGGGAAGGCTTATTGATTAGTGAACACCAGTCTGGATTTGCTGACCAGCAGTGCTGGAATATAGGCAAGATAAAGAAGGTTGTTTCTTCCCTCTTCCCCATGTCATGCCAGGAGCCCACTTTGGCATTTTTAAATAACTTCAAATTCACAGAGTGAAAGAGCAAAGGGTAGGAAAAGAAAATATAAAGAACAACAAAATCAGATGGGAGAAATGAGCTGTGGGGAGTGACTGATGTGAGCCCTCATGAGTGTAAATTAAATTTGCGGTGCTGCAGGCTCCTGGTTCTTGGAACTTTAGATAGGGAGGATTTCCTGGGGCTTGGGGTGGAAAAGGGGCAACTTGGAAATTATGGGGGTTATTATCAGTCCTGGTGATATCCAGAGCAGGCAAGGTGCAATGAATTCCATTAAGACTGGAATAAAGAAGTGCCATAATCTTTTAAAATGTGGTGGATTGAAGGATGATCTGGAAAAAAAGGTAGATATTGAAAGACTGGGAAACGTGAAGTGCAAAGGAGCTGAATGAAAATAGGCCAGCTGTTAATTGTTTTGATTTAGGTAGATAGTTGTCTTAAGCACTTGTTCTTCACAAGCTTCTGCTCAGCTGCTCAGTATCCAGATTCCACATCAACCTTAGCATAATACAGCAAAGATTGCCCAAAAAATGTACTAAATATATGAAGACTTACCTGTTCTCTACTAATTTCTTCAAAGCTTTTTGACTTCTAAAAGCTCTGAAAAGGGTTTGGGGTGTATTTGTGGGCAAGATCCTCCCAGTTGCTTCCCTCCCATCCTGCGTTTCTCCTGTCCTTTCCGGTCTCAGACCACCTGTATTTGGACACAGCTCCTTCTGTCTAACCCAGATTATCTTTTGTGAATTGGAAGTATTTTTTCTCAAGTGAAGAGCAACCTTAGTTTGGGTTTTAGTCCTTCTTCAATCTTGCTTTGTCTAACTTTGTTAAAGAGCTAAGACTTCTTATGGCAAAATTAATATACTAACTCAGAACTCATCTCTGTGGAGTGTTTTCTTTGGAAGGTAGTAATGGATTTAGGTTAAACTAGTTAATTGTAACTTAAATTGCTCTTCAGCATTCCCCCTGTCCTTTGTAGTGTTAGTACATGGGGAAAGTGTAGTTCAGAACAAAACCTTAAACATTTGGATGAAAAATACAGCCTTGACCAACTTTGTGCTGTTTCTGTTACTTTTGAAATTAATTGCAAACCTGCTTTATCCCGTAAGTCATGTTCCTTCCCCTGTATGGTAGGGAATTGTAAACAGGTAAAATATGGTTTAAGTTGTAGGGAAGTGGTTGAAGCATGATTAAATTTCAGGTTAGCAAATGAATTTCTGAATGCTTAGTACAGGATTCCCATTAAGTTAGTGTTCAAGTTTAGGGGATGTTACAAAGATAAAGCAAGGGATTTTTGAGAAAAATCTGTTACCCAGTGTCATTTGTGGGCATTCTTCTTCAGAATTTACACTAAATTTAGGATTGTTTTTAGAAAGAAGTAGAATTCTGCAAAATTTTTAATTTCCTCTAATATCTTGTAATAAAGAATACTTTATAGTGTGTCCAGGCGTTCAAGGCATATGACTGAAGCCAAGCATTATGCTGATTTAAAAATAAAAATACGTAAAGTGAAGCTGCTAATTAGGTCATGTCACTGCCAGAGAAGATTACCAGTAAATAACAGAGCAGGTGGGGTGTTACTCTAGAGCAGTTTGGAGCATGGGGCACACAAGTGCAGGTTTGGTCGGTGGGAAATTCAGATTTCCGTGGAAGCACGAAGCCTGCACGTGTAATCCCACTTGTGCAGGTGGCTGGGGGTGTGTGCTCCTAAACCTTCACACCATGGCTGCCAGACTTCAGGAGGGGCCCAATATTCAGATAATTGTAGTTCATGGAAGGAACAACCACGTTGTGCTTTCTGCATTCAAAAGCGCATCTGTCAGTGGCCGCAGCAGGACCTCACTGGAGTCACTCCTTGTTGATTTTGTCTCAATGTGTGGCTGATAGTGCAAATTATTTTGAGTTTCCTGTTGCTACAATTCCTTAGTAGGTACTGAGATGATCCAGTTGCACTTGCTATTAAATACAGGCATAAATAGCAAATTTAGCTGCTTAGGGATAAGTTAAACTGAGTTGATTGAAACTGTTGATAAAATCGTAGGGCTTTGGTAGATTCAATTCTTGAACTGCATTTATAGTAAAAGTCCACAACACTTTTTTTTTTCTAGTTTCAGTTTTGGCACTAGATTTTATCCTGGAGTTCTTAAATATTCTTCATCCTGTTCTTTTTCTATTAAGGTTAATGTTGAAGAAGGAAAATGCGGAAGTCGCCATTTGACAAGTTTTATAAATGAGAATTATTTGAAGCTCAGGAATAAGTGAAGCTGAAATTTGAAAAAAAAGAAAGTGAATGCATGCTAATTATCAGACCAGAAGTCCCACTTGTAGAATATTGAGCAATTTGTGTGAAGTGGGGAAGATGAAAGAAGTCAGAATTTGAAACGGAAGAATGAAGAAAAGGAATAAAAATGAAGTTAAGATAAGAAGTAATCTGGAATCTGAAAGCACTACGCTAAGTAATTACTAGTCTGTTTATGTGTCCCTGTATATTTTGCTAAACATGCATGCATTATCTGTTTAATAGCAAAAGTACATGCAGGGTAAAGAAGTGTCTTCCAGGGAAAAAACCTCCTTAAAAATCTAGGCAGTGCTAATGCCGACTGCCCGGACACATAGCTATGAATATTTACCATTTATTTCACTGGAGCTTGTTTACAGCCCGTAGGTGAACAAGGAATTGTGTACAAATTAGGCTTTCAATATCTGCGTGCAGGAATCCCGTTCTGCTTCCAGAAGCGGAAGTGCTCATGGGTCTGGCAAGTCGGGGAGGCACACCCCTGCAAGATCTCGCTCTAAGGAGGATTCCAGGCGCTCCAGGTCAAAATCTAGATCCAGGTCTGAATCCAGGTGAGTTTGCTTCTTTTACCTCTTCCTCCTCCCCACAAGTGAGATGATGATGTCAGAGGTGGCCCAGCATAGCCAGTTCTGTTTCCAGAGTTAGTGGATCTTCTGTGGACATGGAATACAAAGGGGTGTGTGTGGTTTCAGGATGGGAAAGCTAAATTATATAAATACAGATATATTGCTGCTTCTTGCAAGAGTTGAGTTGGCTGTGTAGGTTTGTATCCCTGCTGATACACATTAGAGGTGCCTGCCTTTTATCTGTTGGAATATTGATGTGTTTGTGAGTGCCAGGAACTCTAGGTCTTAGTTTTTCCGTGCATTAACAGAGTTTGGTGCATCAGCAGATTTCCCATTTTAGGTCACATTCCTATATTATGTTTCCTCACTGGAAGCAGTAGTGTTCGTGGAGTAGTCAATAAAAGAAGCAGTGGAGATAAATTTGAATTTCACAGTCTGACATATTAAATACATTGATTTAATTTGGAAATTAAGGATAGGAAGCTTTGAATATTAGACAGCTCTGCAAGCTCTCCAGAAAAGTCGTGGAGAACTTCCTTGTTGTATTTGTTATATGGCAGCACAAACATCCACGTGCCTTTTGCACTGCCTTAGCTCTCCTGCCAAACAAGCTGTGTGCAGGGTCAGAATTCCTCTTAAAAGCATAGTTGAGTGCTGACTACAGAAATGTTGATTATTTCTTTACTCATTTGTCGGCATTCAGGCTAAAAAAAAAGGCGAGGTTTCAGCAGTGGGATTTCCAGGTGAGCTGTTCACAACACCCTTTTTATGTGAACAAGCAATAAATTGCCAAAGGCTGGGGGAAGATACTGTGCTGTCAGCAATCACCCGCAATGGAAAACACTATCAAATAGTGTGTTAAATCTTGCAAGATCAAAGTGACAGGCTTTTGTGAGAAGAAAGGAAGCTTTTTGACAGGAGAAGAACGAGGTTTTTTGTTAAATACAGGCACAGTCACAAGTGTCATATCACGCACCTGGAAGTCCCTGTAGTGTAAGAAGAAATGTGTCAAATTAAATGAATAAATACTGAGAGGGTGTGGAATTGGAGTGACCTGTGGAAGTGCCAGCAGTGAGAGATGATGGGGCAGCTCAGGAAGGGTCCAGTCCCAGATCCTGCTCAGGGCAGAGTCAGCTCTGGGCTCAGACCGTGCTCTCAGGGCTTTGTCCAGTTGGGGTTTGAAAACCTCAGGGAAGGGAGGCTGCAAAACACCACGGGGGAACCTTTTGATATTAAAACAACAAAATGGGGACCCCCCCTTAATCCATTGCTCCAGGGATTCCATACTCTTTAAAGCACCACGTTTCCCACTTGCAGAATAACTGTAATACTGAGTAGAAATGCAGTCACAGATTGTATGCAATTCTGAAGAGGCAAATACAATATATAGAATTTATGAGAGACCTGGCAAATCTTACTTTTGCAATAAACAGTCTTTAATACCCTGGCAATTGACTTAGTACTTTTTGATGACCAAAAAGTAGAAGTTTTTAACTACTATGGCTTCCTGAGCATTTAACAGCTGTCTTGAAGATGCCTATGGCTGGAAATAATGGAATTACATCCCAGAGTTAGCGTTGATTAGTAGATTTGGACAGAATTGTGTCGAGGCACATATTTAGAAACAACATACTTTAATCTCTGTTCAGTACTGTCACACGTTGGGCAGATCATTTAACTCTGGCTCTCTCCAGAGAAATAACCCTGTGATGACTTCTGTATTTCTTGATAGTTTCTGTTGCAAATGTATTTTTGAGTTACCAGCTTTATAAATTAAACTTTGATTTGGGAACCAACCTGTGTCCTGGTGTTTTTATCAGTTGGGGAGTGGATATACTTGATTTTAAAATCTACTTTTACTGAAGTTTGTAGCTCCTATCTTTGGCTGATACCTTTCTGGTACCTGAAATAACAGTTCTGTGTTTGCGGGTTCCCCCCCCCCCCATATCAGTGGCTGAAATGTGGCTGTGTGCATGTGTGGAGCTTCTTTTTTTATTATTATAATTTCTGTCTATTTTCACTGTTTTCCCAGCTTCAGGGAAGTTCTGTCTTTTATTTTGTTGCCAAAAATAATGTTTTCTTTATAAATACATAGTTAGAAGTGCTGTAATGGGACATGCTGAATTAATTTCTCCTGGACATGAATATGCATTTTAAGTTGGGCTTCTCTGGCTCATTCCTGATGCAGTTGAAGGTATTTTTTTGAGGAGATAGAATGTACAGTTTGGCTGTCTGCTGCCGCTTGGTGAGAAATCCTGGAAGCAGCTGTTAAATGCTCAGGAGTAAAAGGTTCAGAGCTTCAATAATGCCAGTGTGGTGCTGCTGTGGAATTTGAGGAAGGGGACATTGAAGGCACAAGAAAATCAGCAATTTCTGACTCAGCTCCATTGACTGTTACATATAGCCTTGCAGGGGTATTTATGTGGAGTGGTTTGGAATGCAGGTTATTCAGTGCAGCCATCAGCACACCAAGATCAGCTGTAGTAGCCCCATGTGAGTGTGCAGTTTCTCCGTTAGGATTGGCTGTGTTGGGAGGGCTGAGGCTTTGGGAGAAGGGATTGAAGAGCTTCAGACCCTCATGTCCACAGAGCTTGTGCTGTAAGAAAACATTTCTGGGGAAAAAACTAGTAAGCAGTTGCACCTTTGCATAAATGCACTTGAAGTGTGAACATGTAAATATTCATGAACAACCAGTGCTAAATAACAGCAGAAATACCAGCAGGTAAATGAGCCAGCTCAGGCTTGATTTCTTCAGATTGTGTACAGCTCTGTTTCAGGGGCATTTGCCAGACTTTAGAGAGGGTACTTGCTTTTCAGTGTCACCCAGTGCAGCCCTAACAGAGTCCCCCATCAGTGGTGCATGCTTTGTGTTAAGGAATATTTACTGTTCCCTTTGCCTGATGCTGTAAAAAGAAAGCCACCCCACATATTTTTGCCCAAACACTGTGAATATTCTAAGCACTAGTGTGTCACACCTAGATAGCTTTGTTAAAGGAAGAGCTGACTGCAGTCAAGTGCACATTCCTGCTCTGCAGCAGGAATGCCCTGAGAGCATCTGCAGTAATCTGATAGTAAAGATTTAGCACACAGTCCTTGAGAGTAGTGACTACACTGATTATAGCTGAGGCATGTGGTACTGCAGGATTTTGGAAAACAATTTCTTGAGCATTTTGTGACTATGATGGATTTTTGAAGGGTTAAACACCCAAGCAAGCCCAACACTGTCCCTTTCCCTTCTTTCCCTCAGGTCTAGGTCGAGGAGGAGTTCCCGCAGGCACTACACCAGGTCCCGCTCCCGTTCCCGCTCGCACAGGAGGTCCAGAAGTCGGTCGTACAGTCGGGACTACCGGCGACGGCACAGTCACAGCCATTCCCCCATGTCTACTCGGAGACGGCACATTGGGAACAGGGTACGTGCGTGAGGGATGAGTCACGGTCCTCAGTGCATCCCGGAATCCGCCTCTGTGCCCTGGGAAACACAAAGGGGTTTTGTGAAAGCCTTGTGTTCCTGTAGGTTTTATTTATTACTGTCTCTTTGTAAGTGACCCAGATCTCAGCCCCACCTTTGTTGTCGTTCATCCTGAAGCTCTGACAGTCACAACGTGACAAATACCTTGCCCTGCAAATAAACCCACTTTCATTCTCATTTCTACCCATGTCCCTTCCTTTAGGCAAATCCTGACCCAAACTGCTGCCTCGGGGTGTTTGGGCTGAGCCTGTACACCACAGAACGAGACCTACGAGAGGTTTTCTCCAAGTATGGGCCCATTGCCGATGTGTCCATCGTGTACGATCAGCAGTCGCGGCGTTCCCGAGGATTCGCGTTCGTCTACTTCGAGAACGTCGAGGATGCCAAGGAAGTAGGTTGGGGTGCACAGCGTGTGCCGTGGTTGCTGGGCTCTGAGTTCCTGAGGTGTATGTTCTGTCACAGGGTATAGCCTGGGAAAACATGGAACCTGAAAAGTATTTGGAATCTCATAATCATGGAATTTGGGTTTACGAGTGCTGCAGAATGAATTGGGAATTCTGTGGTCACCCAGTAGAGAATCTTACACTCATGCCAGCCCTTGCAGAGCTGTGTTTTTGTGGGCTGGAATGAGGCTTATATTCTGCATAAATTCCACTCCTGAAAGTCTCCACTCCTTTCCACATCTGCCATGAAGGCTTCCATGTTACATTGGAGCTTGGGATGTAGGTCCTGCTTCTTGGCAGACAAAAAAGCAAAACACAATCATTGTGGGTTTATTACTTCAGATGTGTGACTGATATTCCATTCAAGGTTATGGTGGTTTGGAGGATGTATTTGAATACCTTAGTGATGTTCTTTTAACTTGTAAATGCTTTATGTTGTGTGTTGGAGTAGTTGAATCTCCCTACATCAGCATGTTCAAAGGTTGCTCATAATCATGTCAGAGGCACTGAAACAATTGCTCAGTGGTGTTCCTTGCAGGGTTTTGATACCACAGAAATCACATTTTCAGTGATTCCTGCACTTAAGTCCAGCTGGCCTAGAGTGTCTTACAGATTACATTCACTGTAAGGTGTGAGACTCAGATCTGTCTCCAAACTGAGCCATTTTAGGATATTTTAACATTTGAAGCAGTGGTTAGAAATGTGTGTTGGTGCTAAAGTTCGTACCTACAGCTAATGCTCTTCAATCACTCCTTAGGCAAAGGAGCGTGCCAATGGAATGGAGCTGGATGGAAGAAGGATCCGGGTAGACTTCTCCATAACAAAAAGACCTCACACACCTACCCCTGGAATCTATATGGGAAGACCCACTTAGTAAGTTTTATCTATGCTTTTGGTTGGGTTTTTTCTCCCAAACCAGTACAGGTTTGGGAAACCAGGATAGGATTCATTGTTTTTTTAAAAACTCCTGTTTCCCCTTTGAGAGACCTATTCACACACTACAAAAACACTAGTTTTTACTTCCAGTTGCTGAGAGTGTAAGTAATTTCCCCAAGTCATTCCCAAGTTCATTTCCCAAGACTTTCAGTTTACAGGTGGTTATGATGATGATGTGTCGAGACTGCAGGTTATTTTTTTAATCAGGAAGTTGATTGAAAAGGAGCTTTTTCAGAGTTAAAACTGAATGAAGAGTTGTCACAGAATGGAGTTCCTTGTGTGCCTGTGATACCAAAAGGTTTATAAAGGTTGAGAAAAATAACTGTCTGGAAAAACAACTGTCTGAAAGTTCAAGCATTTAAAAAACAATTATTTTAGTAGTTTTGATGCCATCTGCACTGGTAAGAAAACAGGAGTGCTCCCAGTCTTCCCACTGTGAGGATAGGAAGGAATAATATAACCCAGTTGAAATAGCGTGGATATAACTGATGGCAGACAAAGTTAATGTTTAATATTTTGGTAAATGAAGTTCTCTTCCCTCCTTGCAGTGGCAGCTCACGGCGACGAGATTACTATGACAGAGGGTATGACAGAGGCTACGATGACCGTGACTATTACAGCAGGTCATACAGGTGAGCATATTTGGAATATTTGGCTGCTTTTTAAACTTTGCTTTCTGTGTAGGCATTAGGCAGTTCATCCCACATAACTATTACAGAATATTTTTGTACTTCTGTCATTCTGGAATTTTCCTGTGAAATATTCACTGAGATTAATATTTGAGTTGGTATTATAGTGTCAGCTTACATTTTGAGCTCAGTGTAGTAGATGAAAAAAGGGAAGTTTCAGTGGTCCCCAGTATTTCCTGCTTGTAGTTACAGCACCTCAAATGTTGCCAAAGCATAAGGGATTGGGGATTGGAGTGTGACCTGTTCTGTATTGGAGATCTGCAAAAAAAGGCTTTAACATACCTTGCCAGGTTGGACGTGTGTGTAAACATGGTTGGGGTGCAGTTGGTTTGGTGATAGAGAAATTTGTATTCTGCATTTTCCAGCAAGTCTTGTGTCCTGCAAAATTGTTACCATTTCTGGGACACTGCTAAGTTGAACACAAAGATCAATTGATTTTTTCAGTCGGCATTACAAACCATTCCTGCAATTGTAGAATTCCATGTTAAAGTTACAATATGAGCCCAAGTCTGTAGTGCTTTTCATTCTGACAGTGAGCAGTGGCTCAGGGGTTTGTGAAAGTTGCCAGGAGTTGTGATGGGGTCAGGTGTTGCAGCCTGTGAGAGTGCTCTGATCTAGTGGGAGGTGTCCTGTGGCAGGGCTGTCCCTGGAGGTGTTTAAGGTCCCTTCCACCCCAAATCATTCTGGGTTTCTCTAACATGGAGCCATTTTTGGCTCCATGTTTAGAGAATATAAATTTTCATGTATGGCTACTTGAAAAATATCATGGTCTGCTACTTTTCCCTCCTGCAGACATTGGTTGGTTGAGGGAGAGGCAAGTATTGGGATGTTGTGAGTGCTTCCCTGAGGAAGGGAAGGTTGGAATTGTTCAAGATGCAGTGGAGCGTTGCATGCTCCACCCTGAAATTCCATTGGTAACAATTCCTTTGCATTCCCTGCTCTCTGTGAAAATCCTTAAGGGAAATGCAGTGTCAGATGAGAATTGTCCTGTTAAAACTTCATTTTCTCCTTGTTGCTGTGGGAGGCTTAAAAAGTATCTGTAAATTAAAGAATAACTTTTAGAAAAAGCAATCCTCAAAAAACAGCTGGAGAAGATGTTAAACTTGATATAGTCTCCTGGTGAAGCTTTGCTGATCTGAATCTGTGAGGTACCAGTCCAACCACTCAATATTAATGCTAAAAGATGTTGTTTCTGTTCTCTATAAGAAGTTGTATCACAGTTCTTGTTTCAGTGTGACTGTGAAGTGTTACACTGTCAGGGTGGGAGGGTTTTCCCTGCCTCCACCTTGGAATCAGTATTTTTCCTCAAGACAGTAAGTTGATCTTGCTTCTTGAAAATAATTAATAAGTAAAAGGGTTTTTCTTGAGTGAGTAAGTGTTTAAAAATTAACATAAATGAAGTCATTCAGCATCATCCAGTGTAGGAACTAATGATGTCTTACCTTCACACCATTTTCTTTCCCTGATGATGGGGTTTATTAGTACAGTGAACTTTTTGTTTATTTTTAAATTTCTAAAAGTCATTCTGTTTTTGTTTTCACAGAGGAGGAGGTGGTGGCGGTGGAGGAGGCTGGAGAGCTGTTCAGGACAGGGATCAGTTTTACAGGTATGTGCTGGGTTAGTGGAACCAGGCAAGGAAACACAAACCCTGGGAGTGCCTGGATTGGAGGGGTTTGGGGGTGCCTGGCTGCAGCACTGACTGCAAGTCAAGGAAATCTTCACCTTGGACAAATAATTCAGATTAAAAGTGAAGGTGGATTTGGCTTACCCTGCTTGTGTGGGATGCTCCTGGCTTGAGACTAAAATCACATGTAAGCAGATTGTGAGTGTAAGAGCTTGTATTTGTTGTGTTAATCAAAAATAATACTGGACCTGGTAACAAACAGAGAATTCAGGTCTTTGCTTTGTTACCCAGTAGAAATGTTGATGAGCTTTTCCATGCTTGTTAGCTTTCCCAAGTGCATTCCTGAGGCTGGGATGGAGTTAGAGGTATTCACATAAAGCTGCTGCCACTCACCTGTGCAGGTTTTAATGAAGGGATTGTTTGTGTCACCCCTGTCACAGGAGGAGGTCACCGTCCCCGTACTACAGCCGAGGGGGCTACAGATCCCGGTCCAGATCCCGATCCTACTCACCTCGTAAGTACTCATGGACTCCTGGAATGGTTTGGGTTGGGAGGGACCTTAAAGCCCATCCCATCCCACCCCTGCCATGGGCAGGGACACCCTCTGTGCCCCACATTGCTCCAAGCCCTGTCCAACCTGGCCTCAACTGGGCCTGGCCTGGTCACAGAGTTCACCTCTCAAAAGCGAATTTCCTGTTCCTTGAACTTCGTTTGAGCTTCTGTGCCCACTAAGATTGATTTTGGTGTGGATATTTTATTGAGCCACAGTTCCTTTAATGCTTCGTTGAGGAACTGGCAACCTTGAGGACAGGGCAAATACTTAGTTTGAAAAAAACAAGTGAGATAACAGCCCTTGTTTTGAATGTGAGATCCTGTTTCTTCCTCCAGAACTCTGTTAAAACAGGAGTTTGGGAGTTTGGTTACCTCTAGGACATCAGGATCAGATTTGATGCAGGTTTGAGGGATGGTAGTGAGTTTAGCCAGAAATCTCTCAGTCCTTAAGTCTGACTGTATTTTGTTGGGTTTTTCTCTTTCAGGTCGCTATTAAAGCATGACACATAGAGGAATTTCTAGCTACAGCCTTTGAGTTGAAATTGCAAGTTTGTGGACAATATTTTTTTATTGTCTCTTCTGTTTAACCAAGTGACAGTGCCTAGTGAATTAGGTGACTTTTACACCTTTTATGAAGACAACTTCTGTGGTGTTCGATGCTGTTTCATTCTGCGTATTTGTGTAGTTTGGTGCTTTGTTTCCGGTTGTGTTTTGAAAGGAGTATGTTTTGCATGTATTTTTTTAGTCTCCATTTTGATTCCTGAAAGGTTTCTATTGTAAAGACAAAAACAGTTGAGTTAGTTTTTTCTACTGATTCCAAGTTATTCCCAAGATCCAAACCTGTGTACAATGCTTTCCAAAAGTGAAAAAATAAAATAAAAATAAGTTTGTTTTTTTTCTTTTCCTACTTATTTTTGCCAAGAAAACAAAATCCCAAAGGTAATCCCAGGGCAGGTGCTATCCATCCCTTTCAGGAAGAACCAGTCCTTTGGTGTCCCACAAGTAAATTGCATTTGAGGTGCTTTTCAAGTCCACTTACCACTTCTGAAATCAGCACTGAATCCCTCATTTGGGTGTTCAGCTGTTGCCTCTTGGATTTAAAAGATTTTGGGCTAATGTTTCATGGTGTATCTCATACCACATCGTGAATTCATGCACTTGGATCTATGAGCCAGTTATTTTTTAATCTTGTGTTGGAGAATCTTTCCACATCAGTTTGTGGTGAGAATGTGGGGTTTTGTGGAAATAAATTTCCAGACTCAAAACTGATGCTTTCTACAGATGTAGGGAAGAAAGTTTGAGCAATGATTTGCCCATCGTGCAAAGTAAGGGACTGAGGGAACAAGGCCCTGCCTGCTGCAGGTTCCTGGATGGGAGGTGGCCAACAGCAGCCCACCAGGTGTCTTTGGGATTTACAAATTATCCAGGTATTTATTAAGATTTCCCTGTCTTTACTATCCAGAATGGACAATGGGACCATGGCAGTAAGTATTTTTAATTGTCGGAGCAGTAACAGCCCATTCAGGGCTGAGTTGGTTGCTCCTGGTGACACATTTCTTGGAAATGTGTCATGTGGCTCCTGTGCTGATTGTCCCAAATCTCTGGGCTCGGTGTGAGCATTGCAGGCCATGGTGAATTATGGATCATGGAATAGTTTGGAAGAGCGCACTAGGAAAGTGTCCAACTGTTCCCCAGCACTGCCAAGCCCACCGCTCGCCCGTGTCCCCAAGAGCCACAGCCACAGGGTTTTTAAACGCTTGCAGCAATGGGGACTCCAGCCCCTTCCAGTACCTTACCACTCTTTCCATGAAGAAATTCCTTCTGGTGTCTGACCTGAACTTGCGTGTTTCATCTTGTCCCCTGTTCCCTGGGAGCAGAGCCTCACCCCTCCACCAGCTGTCCCCTCCTGTCAGGAGTTGTGGAGAGCCAGAAGGTTCCCCCTGAGCCTCCTTTTCTCCAGGCTGAGCCCTTTCCCAGCTCCCTCAGCCACTCCTGGGGCTCCAGCTCCTTCCCAGCTCCGTTCCCTTCCCTGGACACACTCCCGTCCCTCAATGTCATTGTGGTGAGGATGAGGGGTGCTGATAACACTCAGATCCAGACGAAAATCCCACCAAGGGTCCCTGAGGAAAGGGGTGTTGTGGCTGTGAGATGCAGCTTGCTGACATATGCTCCCCAAAATCCCCAGTGAAGCTGTTCTGGGGTTTGTGGAAGCAGCTGCTGTAGCTCTGCCGGGGGGGAGAGCCTGTTGTCTGTCCAGCACTTCCTGCTGCTGAATCATTCCAGGGGCTCTCAGTGCGGGAAGAGCCCCAGCTCCCAACGCTTCCAGGGTGTAGTGTTGCCCTGTGGCAGGGCTGGCAGGCTGCTGCGGGATGTGATGTGCTGGAAACCACAGCTGCTGGGCCCGGTGTGCTCTGAATTATCCGTGGGCCAGGGGGCATACCCTGACCCCCAGCACAGATCCCAGCAGGGCAGCGAGGAATTCTCTGCTGGAGGCTCTGCTGCCTGGATGTGACAGGCTCTGCCCTTTCCCGACCTGCTTTCCCATCTGCAGAGGACAAATACAAACCTTGGAAGCACGTGGAGGGGAAAAAGGAAACCAGGAGCTGTTTGTGCCGCTGGTCTCTCCCTGCGCATGCAGGTGGAATTTCCTCTGGGGCCGTTTGAGCCTCTCCCAGCACAGCCCTGTGGCATCTCCTGGCATTCCCTGGGCACAAGGAGGGGGCCCTGGAGGGATTGTGGAGCTCGAGGGAGCTGCACAGCACTGGGGCATTTGTGAGTGCGGTGTATTCAGGCACCCCTTGCACAAGCAGTGTAGCAGCTCTCTGCTCTTCATGGAATTGCGTGAGCTCCTAAAATCCCGTTTTTCCTTGTAACTCCTTAATTGGGGTTCAAGCGATTTTCTTTTGTGGTTCACATCCCAGCCCCAGCAGACTGCTCACACGCAAGGCAGGTGCTCCCATCCCAACAGAGCTGCTTTGGAGCTGGGAGAAGCTGATCCTTTTGTTCTCCTGCTTGTATGGGAAGGGTACAGCTCCACAGGATGCTTTAGTGCCCATCTCTGGCACCTGGTCCTTCCACACCTTGCTCCCACAGATCCATACCTGTGAGATTTTAGGAGAGTCAGCAGAACTTGGAGCCTGTTGGGAAGGAGCTGCTGGTGCCTGTCCACCATTCCCATCGTTAATGTTTCCTCATGCTCAGCCCCAGCACAGGTGTAATTAACATAGCCGTTAATTTAATTACCCAGCCATGGTATTCCCAACTGTTAGAGGTTTGGAAGCTTCTGAAATCGGTGAGTAGTGGGTAGATTTTCATTCATGTCCCAGCAAAGGGTGAGCACAGGGACTGAAAAGCATGGATGCACTTTCCAACTGAATTGTGAATTGTTTTCTCAGCTCTGCTGTTCCTGAGGGATTATCCCCCATCCCAAGGTGGGCTGCCTCTGTGCCAGTCCTTGATGCTTTTCCCTCAGCTCTGCAGCAGCTGCACTGTTCCCTGGCTGGGAGGTTTCTAAAAGCCAAAACCCACATTTCAGACAGTTCATCACCATTGTATGAGGGAAATTTGGGATCTGCCCAGCCTAGAGCTGCCTCATGCCTTGCTCAGAGTGGTAAGGGGCAGGTGGGAGCTGCTCCAGCGGCACATCCCAATCCCACTCTGCTCCAATGCGGCACATGGAGTCGCCTCTGCCACGCTCCGGAGAGCAGAGGAAAACCAAGTCCTTTTGTGAAGGAAATGGGTTCGTTTTTAGGACAGGGTTTACTCGGGGCTTTGTTTTGGCACTGCTGTGCAGTCTCTGCAGCCAGAGGTGTGTCCCCCCAGAGCAATGAGCAGCCACATTCCCACCTTGTTCCCAATCCCACCCGTGCAGGGCTGGGATGAAGCTCTGCTGAGACTCTGCATGATGAATAGTAAAAAATACCGTAAGGATTCAGGGAAAACCTGCAGGTCAGAGAGATGAGGTGGGTTCCTCCTGAGCCAGGTCACTGGGCTCTTCCCACTGCATTACTGCAGCTTCTGGGGTAACTTCTGGAGCCACCACATCCTTCCTGCAGGCTCGAGGCAGGATCCTGTGTCCCCACAGTGTCCCTTCTGGGAATGAGGGATCCAAGGAGAGATCCCAGCACAGGAGCTCCAGCCTGCTCCATTAGCAGGAGCCCAAGCAGTGCCCAGAGTGCCCAGAGAGAGCAGTCCACCAGAACAGGGTGATGAAACCTTGTGGATCCCAAGCTGCCTGCTCCAAGACCAGCTTACTAAAGGCTTGGGATGAAATGGAGTTGTGGGCCAGACTGTTTATCCCGACCTTGGAGGAGACTCAGGAACCCCCTGGGCCAGCCCCAACACTGATTTGGTACTCCCAGATGTTTGCCTGACCTCCTCCCAAAATCTTCAGCTGAGGAACAGCATCTCCTTTTCTTCCCGTGTCAACCAAACACTCGCTTTTTTTCCCAGTTTGTCCTGTTTTTTCAAGGCAGCCCTTCGCACACAGCAGGTTATCCTGTCCTTTTCCAGACTAAACAAACCCTCCTTCAACCTCTCATGGCCTTTCACTCACTTTATCAGTCCTGCCACTGCATTCCAGACTCATTCCATGCCAGCATCTCCTTCCAGAGAGGAATGATCTTGCCTGCAGGGCTGCCCTTGGAAGATGTCTTCCCTTGATCCTGCACCGCTTTCAGGACCATTTTTCCCACGTGGTTGCTACCTCTCCAGCTGTTTTGTACCAGTGCTCTGGAATCTTCCTCCCCAGAGCACAGACTTCCCTTGAGCATCACATCTGGACCAAGACAGATCCACCAAAACTCTGGTATCAGCTCCGTAGGGCTGGGAGAGCATCTGCAGGAGTTTGTTGAGCTCTTTCTGCAATGCCAAAAATCAGGGGCAGGAGGGATGAGCTCATGCAGGTAACTACAGGAGACTCCTCTGTTACATCCAGCTCTGGCAGAAGGCTGGAATGAGGAGTAGTAGTAAATGAGTATTGCATTCCGTGGGCACTAATTAATCCCAAAACCTCATGCTTCTGCTGCTGCTTCCCACTGGCAGTGACTTCACACGATGAACCAGCAGCCCCCTGCCCCATTCCTGTCGATAGCTCATCCCTGAGGAGGCAGGAATGACCTGAC
Organism: Acanthornis magna; assembly: GCA_036785705.1. Classification (NCBI taxonomy): domain Eukaryota; kingdom Metazoa; phylum Chordata; class Aves; order Passeriformes; family Acanthizidae; genus Acanthornis; species Acanthornis magna. The sequence continues at coordinate 657,103 of JAWUZG010000545.1, read as the reverse complement.
CGAGGGTAAGATTGTTGAAAAGGACTTTATCATCCCCTTTCAGCCTAAAATCACCCCAAAAAATGTGCCAGGGATGGAGCAGCCACGAGCGCCGGTGACAAATGACAGCCAGGCAGGAGCCACGCTGAAAGCAAAGCCGGAGAAATCGGAGGAGAAGGATTCTTCTGGCTTTGCATCATCGCAGCCCAACCACATCTATTTTTGCTGTAGGCATGGCATCGAGCACCCGTCACCGCTATTCCTACTCCATCCATCTCCGTATGCCAGGGAAGACTGGCAGTGGGATGGAGCAGCAGTGCTTGAAGTGTCCTTAATTGCCTTAAAATCTGGGGAATTCGGATTACTGCCCTTCACCCCCCCAGCACAGGAAGGGACGCCTGGCCCTGGGATACAATGCTGTGTTCCAAGAGCGCAAGGCCACATGTCACCCCCCCAGCCAGGATTATTCCACACCTTATTTCGGTCTCCAGTCATGTCCGGGATGTGCTTCCATGAGGATTTGGCTTTTATTCTCAAAAAGAGAGAGAAAAATGTCACTTAACCTGCAGGCAGGTGGTGACACCAACTCCTGGTCGCCTGAGGACAGCCTTCAGCAGAGCCCCAGATGCAGGAGCCATCTCCCAGCAGGCTGAGAACATGCACAGCTCGTGGCTGGAGTGTCTGGCACTGTCTTGGCATCTCCTGGAGCCTTTCCAGCGATGGGCTCACACCTGGAGATGGGTGGTTAGATCTGGGTTGGGAAGGGTTTGCACACTCTTGTTCTCCAAAAAAGAGCATTTATTTACTTGTAAAAAATATTATCTAAAATATTTATTATATTTATTTGTTTTAATTGTACTAATTAACTATAGAGATAGATAGATAGATAGATAGATAGATAGATAGATAGATAGATAGATAGATAGATATAGAAGATATAGAATTTCTTATTTATTTCTTTACTTTGGTTCCTGAGCAAAACGGTTTCCCCTCTCCCTGAAGGAAATCCTGAAGGGTTGGGGGTGCTGGGGTGAGGTGGATTCTGGGGCAGAGGAGAGTTTGGGGATGCTGGGGTCCGGGTAATGGATCAGGTGTGATGGAGTCCGAGGTTCTGAGTTCCACGACAGAGGGATCGGGGTGCTGAGTTCCAGGACAGGGGGATCGGGGTGCCGGGTGCAGTGGGTTCCAGCACAGAGGGATCGGGGTGCTGGGTGCGGTGGGCTGCAGGACAGAGGGATCGGGGTGCTGGGTGTGCTGGGTTCTGGTACAGAGGGGTCGGGGTGCTGGGTGCAGTGGGTTCTGGTACAGAGGGATCCGGGCGCTGAGTTCCAGGACAGAGGGATCGGGGTGCTGGGTGCAGTGGGCTCTGGTACAGAGGGCTCGGGGTGCTGGGTGCGGTGGGTTCTGGTACAGAGGGCTCGGGGTGCTGGGTGCGGTGGGCTCCGGCACAGAGGGCTCGGGGTGCTGGGTGCGGTGGGCTCTGGTACAGAGGGGTCGGGGTGCTGGGTGCGGTGGGCTCCGGCACAGAGGGATCGGGGTGCTGGGTGCGGTGGGCTCCGGCACAGAGGGATCGGGGTGCTGGGTGCGGTGGGCTCCGGCACAGAGGGATCGGGGTGCTGGGTGCGGTGGGTTCTGGTACAGAGGGCTCGGGGTGCTGGGTGCGGTGGGCTCCGGCACAGAGGGATCGGGGTGCTGGGTGCAGTGGGTCGGGGGTGCTGGGTGCGCTGGGTTCCGGTACAGAAGGGCGCGGGGGCACGACGCCGGTCCCCCCCGGCCCATCCCGTCCCCGCGGGGGTCTGGCGGCTCCACCTGCCCCCCCGCGGGGCGGCCCCGGGGCCGGGCCGGGCCGGGCTCCGCCCGCCGCTGTCGGAGGCTCCGCCGGGCCGGGGCCGGTGGCGCAGAGCGGGACCCTCCCGAGCCCGCGTCCGTCCCGCTCCCGGGAGGGGAGGAGCCGGGGGGGCTCCCGGGGAGGAGCCCGGGGGGCTCCCGATGAGGCGCCGGAGGATGAACCAGCTGTACATCGGCAACCTCAGCCCCGCCGCCACCGCCCAGGACCTCCGGCAGCTCTTCGGGGAGCGGCAGCTGCCCCTGCCCGGCCAGGTCCTCCTCAAGTCCGGCTACGCCTTCGTGGACTACCCGGACCAAAACTGGGCCATCCGGGCCATCGAGACCCTCTCGGGTGAGCGACCCCCCCGCGCCCCCCGTATCCCCCCGCGACCCCCTCATCACCCCCCCCGCCGCCCCCTCCCCGGGCATCCCCCGGTCCCCCCTTCCCTCCCTCCTTTCCCTCCTTCCCTCCCTCCTCCCGCCCCGGCTCTTCCCAACCTCGCCTCTATTTTTCGCTGATTTTTTTCTCCGATTTTATTGGGAGCCCCCGGGGCGCGGCGCCCCCCGGCCCGCCGCCCCGCCGCCCCCCGCGGCCCCCCGGGGACCCGATTACGAGGTGCCCAACCCCAACTCCCCGGGGGCGCCGAGCGGGGGGGGCCGGGGGGCCGGGGGGGGCGGGGGGCGCGGGGACAGCCCGGGGGGGCCGGGGGGGTGGGACGCGGTGGGATCCGATGGGGTGGGACGGTGTGGGACGGGATTTGGCGGGGGGACGCTGCCCTGCCCCATCCCGGGGGGATGCTGAGCGCCCCGCTGTCTCCGCAGGGAAAGTGGAGCTGCACGGCAAAGTGATGGAAGTGGATTATTCCGTGCCCAAAAAGCTCAGGTAACCCCGCGGCACCACCCTCGGACCCCCCCGATGCCTCCGTGCATCGCGGCGGGACGGGGGGCGCGCCGGGCGCTCCGGGAGCGCGGATGCGGGGGATGGGGGGCGGGGGAGCCCCGTCGGTTTTACTTTCGCTCCGGAGCGCAGCGCGGGGGGGAAGGAGCTCCCGGCCCACGGCCGCGTTCCCACGGGTGGGCACCCCCGTGATGCCCCCCAGCCCACGCTGCCCACCGCTCCCGGGGTAAACAGCCGCTTATTTAGCAGGAAAACACGGAAAATAACCTTTCCCCCCCACTTTCCGCGGCGTGGACGGAGGTTTTCCCGGCAGCGCAGCCACCCGCACCCTTAGGGGTGTTATTTTTAGTCGGTAATTAATCAATTTTCCCTCTCCAAACCCTTTATCCAGCCGGAGAACCCCCAGACCCGAAGCATTTTCTATTTAATGCATCGCGGCGAGCGCGCCCTCTCATTTCCATCAGGTGCCCGAGGCCGGGCTGATGGGCGCACGCGTTCCGTAGGGAAAACAAACCCCGGCACCGCGTGTGGCGTAGCCTCATCCCGAGGTTTATTCCCCCCCTTCATATGTCGGGATAAAAGGGCAAAAATAAACCCCCATGGGCCGCTCCGGGAGGGTAATTGGGCGCCGCTCGGCGCGGAGGCTCGGCCTGGGCTGGGAGGTGGGGTATGGATTTGGCCCGGGATTGCTGCTGGGGTATTAATTTGGAAATGACGGGGGGGTTGGAAATGCTGTTGTGTAATTGAGGCTTACGGGGGGGGGACGGCTCGTGCCCGGCATCACGTGTGCCGGAGTGGGATTTCGTCTTCGGCAGGGATCACACGCTCCCTACCTTCGGAAAAACCATCCCGACGAGCCCCCCAGAAATCCCCAGGTGCGGCGTTCCTGAGCTGAACCTCTGCTGCAGCCTCGGGCTGGGCTGGCGGTGACTTCGGAAGAGGGATGGAGGCAGAAATTGAGAGTTTGGGGCGATAGTACGGAGCCAGGGCTCGACCTTTACCGTGCAGCAGGGGATGTAAACAAGGAATTAATCTTTAGGTTCTCCGTCGGGGTTGGGGTGCTCCTGCTTTTCCACCCAAGTTTTAAAATTAGAAGAAAACCATTTAACCAGCCCAGAAATAAATACTGATTTATTTTACCTCGTTCTATGTTCGGCTGGCTCCAAGTTTTCTATTCCCAAGTTTTTTCCAATTATCGAGATCTAATTTAAGCTGATATCTTTTTATGCCCAGCTCAAAAAATCTACCTCCCTTTACATTAATATACCCACTTTGGGGGGGGGGGGGGGGGGGGCTGTGATTTGACTCAGTAGATTATAGATTTTATTTTTGTAATGTGATTTTTGGCAGGGAACGGAGCCTCACGTGGTCGTGTTTATTTCTCCCCTCACCCCTTTAAATGTGTAGAAAATCCAATTTTTATGGTCGTGGTCGAGTCGTGGGGAGACGCTGGGATTTCAGGGAGTGAAATGGTAAAAATCCCCCCCTTATTTGGATTAATTTGGGGGTATTGGGGCTGGGGAACCCGAGCTGGGTTGGCTCTCATCCCTCGGCATTCCTGCGTCACGGGGATGTGAGGAGCTGCCGATGCCCAGCGCTTCCCTCCGCGCCCGACTTCACCTGGAGCAAAAAAAAAATTTAATATAAAAATTTCATAATAAAAATTTCATAAAATTTCATAAATTTCAAAATCGAATACAGATCTAGGTGATCCATATGTTTCTATAGATATAAATACATAGGGGTAAGGAGCGGGATGGAAAACCCCTGGGACATCTGGCCACGGGAAGCAGGGAAGGGAATTCCTCGAGGGGAGGTGCTGGCACTGGGGTTGTTTCTGTTTCTCCGAAGGCAGGAATTAAATGTGACAGTGGTGGGAAGGAGCCTGAATCCTGCCCAGTCCATCGATTCACCTCCCACGAGTTTAAAACCAACCCTGCTGCTGATTTGGGCTCCTGTAGGAAGGATCCAACAGCTTTATGGCTGCTTTTTTTCCTTTGTGTATGTTGGATTGTGCCTTGGGGAATTAAAGAAAAAAAAATCACTTCATTTTTTTAATCAACATTTTCTATTTTCAAATTATTTTAAAGTTGATTTTAAAGTCAGCAGGAGCAGGGAGTACTTTTATTTGCTTGAAGCAATCCCACTCCAGGAGTGTTTTGCTTCTGGAGCATGGCTGTGGGGGAAGCAGCAGCTTCTTCCCCCTTAAAGTGTGGTTGTATATCCTTAAAAGCTTTAAAAATCATCTTAATGGAAAAGAAAGATAGAAAAGAAAGAATATACAAAGATATATAAAGAAAGAGTATTTTTAAAAAAATTGGGATTGGTTGTGTGGAATAGGAAGTAAAATTCAGCTACCCCAGTGCTGACTTTTATACAGGGATTGGATAAAAATGAGGAGTTTAAAAAGTAGCAGAGCTCCAGTTTTTGTCCCCAAACCAGTGGCATTTTGGGGGATCAGGTTGTGAAGGTGCCTTTTAATTTCTGCTTCTGCCACAACTGTCAGAAATGAGAAAAAAAAGCACGAGGGAGATATGAGCAGCAGGGAGGGGAACCTGGAAATCATTGCAATATTAAATTTATAGAGAGAAATATATAATTATGTATAAAACTCGGGTGGTTTTGCCCCAGATAAAGGTGGCTGGAGGGGGAGTGGTGCCGGTGTGGCTTTGCTGGGGGTGATTTTATGGCATTTTCTCCTGTTTCAAAAGGAATTATCTTTAAATAATTCTTCCTTGAGCATCAGGTCAATTCCCATTTCTGCGAGGTTTTGTTTTATTGATTATTTATTTATTTCCTTGTGTTTTTCTACCCATAAATGCTGGCGATGTTAAGGCTGAGGATAACCATCCAGGCCCTTTGTTCTTCCTCCGGACACCCCATCCTTGCTTTCCTTATCGATAATTGCTTGTCATTAGTGAGATGTGTAATTAGGAGAGAGGAATTCCCGATGTCATCAATTGCTTTGGCAGGAAAAGCCCCTGGAACCTCCACGGGGAGCAGAAAATCGAATTTGGGGTTCAGCTCAAAATTGGGCTGCTCTCAGTCCTAGTCCTGTATCCTAAAGTAGATACATTTGAAAACTTTTGGGATCTTACATGTTGATATAAATTAATAATGTGTGGTGGTGTGTTGAAAGTATTTGGTATCTTTTATGGAGATATAAATAAAAGATATCACATGTATAAAGACACTATATAAAAGGCACTTTATATATATATATATTATATGTATAAAATATTCTTCTAATATATATTTTTATATGAGATATATGGACTAGATGAGCTCTAAAGGTCCCTTCCAACCCAAACTATTCTATGATTCTGTATTTATGTATGTTTATATAAAACATTTGTATAAATATATTAAATTACATAAAATACACAAAATATTCCTATAAAATACATAAAATTTTATAAGACATTTATATACAGAAACAGACATTATATACATATTTATATATATAGACATAGATCCGAAGTTGCCAGGGCATATCCAGGATGGGAAAGCCTCTCCTGCTGCCCTCTGGGATGTGCGCCCAGTTTCCCATAGGTCTGGGATGCTGTTCCCAGTGGAGCTGGCCAGGAAAATCCCCTTGGAGGAGATCTTTTCCCAGACTCCAGCGCTGGCTCTGGGGAGGGGTGATGCCAGTGCTTTTTTATTTTATTTTATTTTATTTTATTTTATTTTGTTTTATTTTATTTTATTTTATTTTTTTATTTTTATTTTATTGTATTACATTTTATCTTATTTTATTAATTTCATTTCATTTATTTTTATTTTTTATATATTTTATTTTATTTTATCTATTTGCAGGTGTGGGTGAATGGGGACCTGGCGGTGTTCAAGTTTTGGTTTTCTTTAGATTCCTTTCCACTTGGGTCTTTGCTTCCATGAATTTTTTTGTCCCTTCTTTTCTTCCCATTTCTTTTCCCTCATTTCTTTTCCCTCCTTTCTTTTGCCCCCTTCTTTTTCCTTCCATTCTCACCCCTCCTTTTTTCCCCTCTCTTTCTTTCCTCCTTCTCTTCCCCCATTCTTTTCTTCCCCTTTCTTCCTCCCCTCCCCTTCCCCTTTTTCCCCCGTCCTTCCTTCTCCCCTTCTTTTCCCCTTTCTCTTTTCCCCTCTTCTTTTCTTCCCCCTTCTTTCCCCCCCTTCTTTCCCCCCTTTCTTTTCCCCTCATTTTTCCCTTCCTTTTTTTCCTCTTCAGCCCCTTTTATTCCCCTTTCTTTTCTCCCTCTTATTTTCTCTCCTTTCCCCCCCCCTTTTCCCCCCACTTCTTTTCTCTGCTTCTTTCCTCGCTCTTCTTTTCCCCTTTCTTTTTTCTCTCCTCTCGCCTTTCTTTTTCCCCTTTCTTTTCCCGCTCTTCTTTTCCCACCTTCTTTTCCCCCTTTCCCCCCCTTATTTTCCCCCTTATTTTCCCCTCCATTCCCCTTTTTTCTCCACCTTCTTTTCCCCCTTCTTCTTCCCTCCATTCCCCCTTTTCCCACACTCTTTCCCCCCTTATTTTTCCCTTTCTTTCTCCCCCTTTCCTTCTTTTCCCCCCTTCTTTCTTTCCCCCTTCTTTTGTCCCCCCCTTCCATTTATCTCTTTCCCCTCCTTTTTTTCCCCACTCCTTTTTTCTCCCCCTCCTTTTCTTTACCTTCTCCTTTCTTTTCTCCTCTTCTTTTTTCCTCTTCTTTTCCCCCCTTATTTCCCCTCCATTCCCCCCTTTTTCTCTACCTTCTTTTCCCCCTTCGTTTTCCCTTCCTTTTCTCCCTTTCCTTCTTTTTTCCTCCTTCTTTCTTTCCCTCCTTCTTTCTCTCCCCTCCTCCCATTTCTCTCTTTCCCCTCCTTTTTTCTCCCCCTCCTTTTCTTTACCTTCTCCTTTCTTTTTCTCCTCTTCTTCCCCCCCCGCTTCTTTTTCCCTCCATTCCCCCCTTTTCCCACCTTCTTTTCCCCTTTTTCCCCCTTCTTTTCCCCCTTCTTTTTCCCTCCATTCCCCCATTTTCCCACCTTCTTTTCCCCTTTTTCCCCCTTATTTTCCCCCTTCTTTTCCCCTCCATTACCCCCTTTTCCCCCTTCTTCTTCCCTCCATTCCCCCTTTTTTCCCTCACCTTCTTTTCCCCCTTCTTTTTCCCCCTTTCCTTCTTTTTTCCCCCCTTCTTTCTTTCCCTCCTTCTTTCTGTCCCCCCTCCCATTTATCTCTTTCCCCTCCTTTTTCCCCCCCCCTCCTTTTTTCTCCCCCTCCTTTTCTTCACCTTCCCCTTTCCCCCTGCTCTTCCCCACCCTCTTTTGTTTTATTTCCCCCCTTAATCTGCCCTGCCGGTGACAGATGGGCGCTATTGCTATTGTTGATCCATCCCCTCTCCCGTGCTCCTCGTTTGACAACGAGGGATTTTCGTTCCTTAAGAGCGTCAGGGCAAAGCCCCCGGGCCGGGAGGGGAACTGGAGCAGCTCGCTCCTGGCAACTGGTGGAAACTGGGGCAGCTCTTTAATGCTCATCCGGCGCTGACAGAGCTGCTGCTCCGCAGGATCTGCTGCTGGGTGGGCTTGGGTGACAGCAAAACTCCTCCAGGAGGACCCAGCGGACCCAGAAAAGAGATATAATAATGAACAATTGCAAATCCAACAGATGTTTCCTTCCCTGTGCGGTCGGGTTCAGGCTCCGAGTCGCTGGGTCTGGAAAATTCAGCTGGGACGGAGTTTGGTCCCTGCCTGATGATGGGAATTATTTTTTGTGTGGGACAAACATTTCATAAAGCAGGCAGAGCCCCCACCGGCTTTTCAGCATGTTTGTCCTTTGCTTTTTCCCCCCAGTTCTCTTGAAAACTGATTTTAAGGAAAACAGGAGGTGGCAGAGAGTGCTTGCTCTGCCCTCAGCACTGATCTGAGGTGGAAGGTGATAAAATCCCTTTAAGCTTGAGCTTGAGTGGGAAAAAAGTCTGTGTTTTTTAGGGCAGAAAGTGGTGAATCCATCCCTTGTATTCCATTATATTAATTCTATACCATTATATATTATTTCCCCCCCGCCCCAGTTCTCTTGAAAACTGATTTTTCCTCCCAGTTCCCTTGAAAACTGATTTTTATGGAAAGCAGGAGGTGGCAGAGCATGCTTGCTCTGCCCTCAGCATTGATCCGAGGTGGAAGGTGATAAAATCCCTTTAAGCTTTATTATAGTAAGATATTGCAGAGCTTTAGTAGGAGAAAAGTCTGTGTTTTTTAGGGCAGAGAGTGGTGAAGCCATCCCTTGTATTCCATTATATTAATTCTATACCATTATATATTATTTTTCTCTATTATTGTAGGATATTACTGTATAGTATTTTGTTACTGTGTTGTTATATTGTTAGCATTATTATATTGGGGTTTTATTATATTATTATATCATTGGACTTAAATTTAAGCTTTGTTTGTGGTTCCCAAATTGTTGTGGGAGACAAAGCCCCCCTGGAGCTTCACTTTGCCGAAGGGGTGGATGGGATGGATCCATGGGAGGAATCCAGGGAGGATCCATGGGAGGAATCCAGGGAGGATCCAGGGAGGATCCATGGGAGGAATCCAGGGAGGATCCATGGGAGGAATCCAGGGAGGATCCAGGGAGGGCTCGAGGAGTCTGGACAGGGAGGAGGTGACTCCTTTTCATTCCACACCTTCCTGCCCTCTGTATCCCTCTCCTTCCGTGTCCCTGGGTTTTAAAGGGGATTGTTCCCCACTGTTCCCCTGGAAGCTACAGGAGGGCAGGAAGCTGTGCTGGAAAAGGGGGGGAATGTGCCAAAACCCCCTCGATCCACCTGATTCTGGGGAATAGACCCCAAGTTTTAAGGCTTTTCTGTTTTACTGCAAGATTTCAGCAAGTGCAGGTACCAGGCACGTGGGGGATGGGGATGGCTGGGGGTTTTCCTTCCCCTTTCCCTGCAGGATTGTGATGTCAGCCCCATGATTCTGCTCCAGTGGATGCATGAAATGACACACAGCTCCATCCTGGATGATTTCATGAGCCCACTTTTCCCCCTCACTCACTGCTTGATTCTCCCTGTGCTGCTGGCGGCTCTGGCTCTGGGATGGAGGAGATGCTTCCTCCTCGAGCTGCTGGTGAGCGGGACCGGTTTGGGATCAAATGAGAAGGGAAAAAAGCAGGAGGACCTGGTTTCTTTGGGCCCTGAAGCTGGCGAGGCAGTGAGATGGGGGTGTGGAGGTAGGGCAGAGCCAGAGGGATGCAGCTCTCCAGGTTATCCGAGGGCACTCACTAGAGCAGGGCCAGTTGCATCACACAGTTGAGTGTTTTTTCCCCAGCTGGTTCTTCTGATTTATTTTATTTTACTTTATAAATCCCCACCAGCCTGCTGCAAAACAGGGTGGGTGAAATGTGTCACGGGCTCCTGGTCCAGTGTTCTGTGCGTGCCCCGGAGTCAGCGCCTGGGTTTTGGGAGAGTGGGGAAAATGAAACTAAAATCAAAATAAAAATCAAAATAAAAATCAAAATAAAGGGGTTTTCTGCCTCGAAGTTCTCCTGGGAGTGGTGTTGGAGGAGAATGGCCCATGCCCCATCCCTGGGAATAGCACATCCATCTGTCATGGATGTGCATCCATGACTCCATCAGTGATGGCTGCGTGTGGTCCAGCACTGCTTCAGCCAGGTGTGGAATTACAGGAGCCATAAAAAACACCCCCAGTAGGAATAATAACCTTATTTTAAATGCTGAGTGGTGATATTGAGCTGCTGGGAATCCTGCCGGGGGGAGGTGAAGCCTGAGCACCCTTTGGGTGTTTTTAGGTGCTGTGCACCAGCTTGGATGGGCGTTGGAAGTGGGAATGTGCCCCTTTGGGAAGTGGGGTTGTGCGGCACTTTGCTGTGATCCTTCTGTTTGGTGTTTTGGGAGCTGGGCCAGGAGGGGTGAGGCAGTGCCTTGGGAGACCAGGACTGCTCTGGCATCTCCCCTGGCATCTCCCTTGGCACAGGAGCAGGGAAATCACAGCCCCGGATCAATTCAGGGCCTTTCCCAGAGTGGCGAGGGGACCGTGTCCAGCCGCTGTGCTGGTTTCTCTTGGATGTTCTCCTTCCAAATGCCCTGTGTCCCCCGGGCTCCTGGGCTTTGGTGATGGATGGGCTGAGCCAAATGAACCCCAAAAAAGGTTCATTGAACCCTCTGGGGTCCAGCCTGGGGCATCCCGATGGTTCCCAAGCTGGGGGAGGATGGCTGTGGTGATGCTTTGTCTTGGAGCAGAGCAGTGGCACCTTGGGATGAGGCTGGTGAAGGTGCCCCATGCTGGTTTGGGTCTGGGAGGTGCTGGGAGTGACTGGGCAGTGTGTTCGGCTCTCTGCAATCATTTGAGACTCACTGGGATTTGTTCAGGCGCTCCGTTCTCACAGCGTGGCACCCGTCCTCTCAGCAGTGCGATGTGTATCTTGGAGCAGACAGGAGCTGAGTGTCAGAACTGGGCCTGGGCACCTTCAAATAGCCCCTCTGGGAAATGCTGGTGGGTTTTAAAAATGAAACATATCCCATTTTCTGGAGTGGTCCCCGTGGAATGTTTGTACTGGGGACAGCATCAGCCATAGATGGGTGACAAGGGCAGGGAAAGGTTCAGGCTGTTGGTGAGTGGAGCACGATCGTCATAGCCAGGGTCTCCTTGGGCCAGGTCCTCCTTCCTGCCTTCTTCCCACCCTGATGTCAGAATAGGACAAATCCTGCTCCTTCCCTCACTGGGATTCCCAGCTGTGAAATCCTCACTGGCAGCTGTGGACAGGAGCCTTTTCCTGTTCACACCTCCTGGGGTTGTCGTCCCACTGACCATCCCTGGCTGAGCAGCCCCAGGAGATACGAGGCTCCCTGGTGGTTTCACCTGCTTGTCCATGGTCCTTCTCATGGGATGAGCTGTGGGGTTTGTCTTTCCCTCACAGCCCACATCTCAAAAAACATCCTTTTCCCTGCCTTTTCCTCGCTGTCCCATGTCTAGCCTGAAACTACCCGAGGAACTCTTTATCTGCCAAAATGGTTGACAGGGGCTCAGGGTTTGTCTGTGTGATGAGTTGTGAGAGCAGGAACCAGCGTCAGAAGGTCTCATTTCCCAGCAGTTGAACATTCCTGGTGGGATCAGGTTGTTGATGTCTTCTTCCACCTCCTCCTGCCTCCTTGTCCTGCAGGATTTGGCCCAAGGCCCATGGGTGTTGGTGACCATCAGCTGGGGCTGCTTCTGTGTCCCCATGGAGCGTTTAGGTTGGTGGGATCCATCCTTCCAAACATCTTCCTTGAGCTCATCCCAAGGAAGGGGAAACTTCACAAAACCGGATTCTGATGAGCTCCTGAACCTGGCTCTGGGTGTGGGCATGGGGTGGCTGGGGCAGGAAAGCCATTCCTGGTGTTGGATGGGATGGTCCAGCTGTGTCCAGCTGTGCTCCAGAGCATCGGAGCTGGACCAGGTGAGGACGTAGGACAGTGCTGTGGTCAGAGCTGCCTGACTCCAGGCAGGATTGGGAATGCTGGTCTGGGTGGCTGCTGGATGAGCTCATGGCTTGGCTGGATCCTCCATGGATTGGGCTGTCTCAGAATTTCTCACATCTCACAGCCAGGCTGGGGAGGAGTTTGGGGACTCCTCCAAACTGGGGAGTTTGGGATTGTTGTTACCCTTTGGGAAGCCTTGGCAATGCTTCCTGTGCATCCACACCCCAAGGCTGCTCCATGGCCAGGTTGGGAGCACAGTTATGTGAGGTTGGGAATGAAACCACGGCCAGGTTGGGAATGAAACCATGGCCAGGTTGGGAATGAAACCACAGCCAGAATGGGAATGAAAACACAGCCAGGTTGGGAATGAAACCACAGCTGGGTTGGGAATGAAACCACAGCCAGATTGGGAATGCAACCACACCCAGGTTAGGAGTGAGCCATGGGCAGGTTGGGATCAGAGTCCTGTGAGGTTGGAAATGCCCCTGGACAAGGCTGGGTGTGTTGGCCATCTCCAAGCTCGGGCCTCCAAGGGTATTTATTTGGTTTCTCCAAGGAAAGAAGCCCCACGTTGCTGGGAAGTGGTGGCATCAGCAGGATGCACTTTTGGAGAGCCCCTCTCGAGGGATAGCAGGGCTGGCCACGATGGGGCTGAGGTCCTGTTCCCACCCGGCCATCCCGCCTGGAGCAGCATGGGCAGGGCTGTTTGTGCATCCCTGCACGGTCATGGCTGTGCAGAGGCTCCTTTCAGGAGGTTTCCTTGGAAACCTGACAGCCAGCATGAGGAGGGAGCATTCCAGAGAGAGCTTCAGCCCCAGTGGTGACCTGGGCAAAGCTGGGAGAAATGGCTTTCCCTGGAGAGGAGCTGCCCTGGCTCAGTGTGGGGAAGTGGGATGCTTTGGAAAGCTCTCAACAGCTGCCAGATTCCCAAAAAGGCTTTTCCCTCCGCTGTGAGGCACCTGCAGACCCTAACCCAGGGCTTTGTCTTTGCAGGAGCAGGAAGATCCAGATCCGAAACATCCCCCCCCACCTACAGTGGGAGGTAAGAAGTGGCTGATCCCAAAAGCCTCCTGTTTATCTCCTCCTCCATCAGCCCGAGCTGTGCTGCTGGAGCACATGGTCTGCCCGTGGGCCACCCTTTAACCTCCCAGTAACCCCCGGAGGGAGCACGAGCTGGGCTCCAGCTCCTGTCTCCTTGTGGGTAGCAGAGCTGTGGGACAGCTTTGGGATGATGGGATGCAGGTGGGTGGTGCTGGAGGGTGTCTGTGGGTGGAGTGGGCTCTTGCCCTGCCTGCCTGGGGCCTCACCTGCCCGGTTTGCTGCTCTGTCCCCAGGTGCTGGATGGCCTCTTGGCTCAGTACGGCACGGTGGAGAACGTAGAGCAAGGTAAGATAGTCCAGCGTGGTCCTCATCCCTGCAAAATCGCCAGCGCTGCTCCCCAGCTCTGCCCAGGCTGCAGGAAACCCATGGGATGAAAGCTTATTATCCCAGCAGCACTGAGCTGAAATGAGTTTCCCTTTGGACACAAACCCTGCTGGTGGAGGTGGGGCCACCCATCCAGTGGTGGGATGCCATGGGCCATCCATCCTCCATCCCCAGGGATGCTCCTGGTCCTGGACAAATTGAAAAAACAATCATCCCTGCAAGCAAAAATGAGCTGAGTGTAGCTTGGGATCCACTGGTGGGTGGAGGATGTCCAGCCTTGCATCCTGCTTGGATCCAGCCGTGGCACCTCCCGGCCTCGTTCCAGCCCAGTCCTTGCGCTGGGGAAAACACAGCGGTGCCCAGGCATGCCATGGGACAGGCATCTCCGTGCCCCATCCCGTATCTCCCTGCCAGGAGCAGCGGTGACACTCTCCCAGCCCTGCCATGGGACTGGCATCTCTGTGTCCCCATCCTGTGTCCCCCTCCGGAGTGTGCTGGGAGCAGCAGTGACACTCTCCCAGCCCTGCCATGGGACAGCCATCTCCATGCCCCATCCCAGCCATATCCCCCTCTCGGTGACACTCTCCCAGCCCTGCTCCAGCTCTCGTTCTCTCGTTCCCCGTAGTGAACACAGACACAGAAACTGCCGTTGTCAACGTGACCTACGCGACCAAGGAGGAGGCAAAAGTGTGAGTGGCGTTTGTTTTGGTTTGCCCATAATTTCACACCGTGCCAGCTTTCCCAACCAATCCCAGGTATCTTCCAGGTGTCTCTAAGCTGTCCCACCACAGGGCTGTGTTCAGCCTTCTCCCCTGGCATGGGAGATGGGGTTTCTTGTGGCCATCAGCCACAAGAAAATACAAAGTAGGAGTTATTTCAGAAGTGGAAGGATTGTTCCAAACAAAACGCTTTGTTCCAGGCTTGTAGAGGCTTCAGCCCTAGGAGGAAATAGTGAGCTTGTTCCTTAATTAGTGGCCAGGGTATTTTTGATATGACCAAGGGCAGATCCCAGGCCACAGAGTCTTTGTGAGTGCATTTGTTGATGGACATTCCACCAGCTTCCCATCTGAGTTGACCCATCATGACATTGGATAAGTGAGGACAGAGATGGGGACAGCGATCAGAGAGCCCTCCTTGTGCCTCCAGCCTCGGCTGGATGTGCTGTGGACCACAGATAAACATGACATGACTGTCTTAGAATCCTGGAATCCCCTGAGCTGGAAGGGACCCACAGTGATCATCGAGTCCAACTCCTGGTCCTGCACAGGACAGCCCAAAAATCCTGCCATGGTCTTGGGATATGTGGCAATAAACAGCAAAGAGCTTCCCCAGCACAGCAGTGCTCGATGCTTTGGGATAGGAGGCTCTTTAGGAATTTGGAAAGGGGTGGCAAAGCTGCAGAAGTCCTCAGAGGATGTGGAGTTCAGGCCTGGCAAGGAGCTGCTGCTTGTTGTGGTGTCCCAGTAGCTGAAGTGGGCTGTGGTGGGAGCAGGGAAGGAGCATGGCTGGAGCCAGGTGGAGTCATGGCTGAGCATCACTGCCAAGGAGGGGCTCGGGGAGGGTCCAGGTGCTGCCTGCCAGCCTTGTGCAGCTGGGAAGGGAGAGGGCCTTCCCAACAGAGGGGCACTACGTGCTGCATCCTTCTCCCCGGAGCAGCGGTGGTGGCTCAGAGCCACTGTGTCACCTTTTCCATGTCCAAAAAGCCTGTGAGACTGTCCCCGTGCTGTGTGGTGACTTCTGGCAAGGACATTGTCCAGGCGAAGGGGCAGATCCCCAGATGAAGGGACAGTTCCTGGACTGCCATCCCACCCCTGCTGGGGGGAGAAGTCACGTGCCAGCTCCGTCATCACGCACATGGAAGGGGACGATGTCCCACCAGGTTGTGGGGCTTGCTCCTTGTGGGATAAGTGTGGGGCTCTGGCTTCCTGTGACCACCTTCCCCAGCCTGGGGAGGGAAGAAGATGCAGGGCCCATGTGTGGTGGGGGTGCTGGAGGGAAACCCGTCCCCGGGGAACCCCTCACCACCCTCTGCACCTCCCTGCCTTGCAGAGCAATAGAGAAGCTGAGCGACCACCAGTTTGAGAACTATTCCTTCAAGATTTCCTACATCCCGGATGAAGAGGTGAGCTCCCCTCCGCCCCCCCAGCGATCCCGCCGCGGGGGCCACTCTTCCAGGGAGCGGGGCTCCTCCCCGGGGGGCTCCTCGCAGCCCAAACAGCTCGATTTCCCACTGCGGATGCTGGTGCCCACGCAGTTTGTTGGTGCGATCATAGGAAAGGAGGGCTTGACCATAAAGAACCTTACTAAGCAAACCCAGTCCAAGTAAGTACCTCCAATGGTTTTGTTTCCTTCCATAGGGTGCTGTAGGTCCCAGCTCGGGTCCTCCCTGCACTGGGGGCTTTGGAGTGCCGGCCACTGCTGATTTCTTGGGATGCAGCCTTCAGGGGGTGGTGGCGGAGCTCAGGTCCTGAGCCATTCCTGCTGGCCAGGGTGGTCTGGGTGTGGCAAGAGGGGCATGCACGCTGGAAAAGGCCAGGAATGAGTTCCTAAAGCCTCATGAGAACAGCTGGGGATGAGGCTTTAGGGAGAACTGGCAAGTTTGGGGATATAATCCCAAAGGAGAATCCTCAGTGCAGTGGTCTTTGCCCTCGGGATTTGCTCATCCTGTATGGCATCCCATATGGGCTAGAGCTGTTGAGGGGAAAGGGGCGCTGTGGGAGCACTGCCACGAGAAGGATGGGCTTTTGTAACTGTTTGAAGCCTGTTTTAGCAATTAACATTTTTATTTTTGAACTAAAAAAAGGAAAAAAACCCAAAAAGTGGGATTGTCTTGCCAAAGTTTTCTGTGTTTCTCTTGTTGCTGTTCTCCTGATCTCATTGCTGATTCTCTGCATGGTTTTCCTGCATGGTTTGTTCCTGCCCAGGTGTGTTTGTGTTTAACCCAAAGCTGTCTTCCCCCGTGCTCATCATCCTGAACCCGGTGATCCCATGGGACACAGGACTCCTGTCCCAGAGCATCCCAGTTCTCAGAGGAGTTTGTAGAGGCAAATCTTTGGTAGTAGTGTGGCCAGAGGTAGAAAGATGAGCCAAACCCTGGCGCTGGGTTGGTGGGAAGAGGTTTGTACGGACAGGGGGCAGAGGACTAGGGAGAGGATCTCTTGGATCCCGGCTCGCCCCAGGGTGTGGCCACCTGAGAGCAGGTCCCGGCTGGCCACAAGTCCTTCTTGTCCAGGTGAGTCCTGGTGGGATGAGCAGCAGCTGTAGCTGTGTCCTCAGCAGCCAAGACTGGAATTTGCCCTTTCCCAGCCCTGAGCCTGGCGAGGAAGGCAGGAAGGTGTCGGTTTCTCCCAAGCATGAAGCCAAACGCTGGGGCAGTTTGTGCCACTGAATTGTCCCTCCATGTGGAGAGGCTCCCCATGCCCTGGAGACGCGGTGCCACGGAGGAAGGCTGCGCTCAGTGCTCTCCCCTCTCCTGCCCTACTGCAGAGGGCCACCACCTCTGCTGATGACCTCAAGAGCTCATCCCAGGCGGTCACAGGAGACCCTGTGCTTCAGTTTGGGTGTCATCCCACCCTCTGTCCCTGCCCAGGCCACCCTCACCCACCGCTGCGATGATCCGAGGGTGACGTCCTCTTGCCCAGCCCCTGCTCCTCCCCAGAGCGATGTTGGGTTCTGGATTCCTCTGCTCACGTGGGATTTCACCCCTGGTTCCACACACAGAGATCCCCGAGATGATTCTGAGCCCCAGGGGACAAAACTGTCCCCAGGCTGAGCCATCTTCTTCCATGAAGAAGCCGCGACCAAGAGCCCACCCCACCAGGCGACCTTCCACAGCCCTTGGAATGCCATCAGAAGAGGATCACAGCTACCCAGCAGCCATGGATAACCCTACAGGCACACTTATCCTCCTGGAGAGGACTGTCCCTCAAGGCAACTGCTCCCTGAAGCATTCCCAGCCCCCTGTAAGGTCTCTTGGAGGCTTTTCCTGCTGCACCGTAGGCAAACGCTGTCCCCTCCATCCCTGGTCACCCCTTTCTGTGGCTCCTGGTGATGGGGTGAGGGTGCTGAAGGCCCCCTTCTCCATCCTCCTGTTGGAATGGAGCAGTTCAGCAGCGGCACTGGAATGTGCTGGGGAGTCCAGAGCTCTCCCTTCTCCAGCCCTCTGGGGTGGGACATGCCCGAAAGCAGCGGCCCCTTCCTGGCATCCCATCTTCTCTCTGCCAAGTGGGCCCGTGCCCACACATCTACATGTGGGATGGGCTGGTCAGACAGGAACCTGGCTCATACCCCTCTCCAAGGCTTGTGCAAGGTCCTCATCACCTCAGTGCCTCCAATGAGCCCTTCCGTGGCACTTGGTCCCTGTCTGGCGTGAAGGCTTAGCTGTGTCCTCATCTCCACCAGCCTCAGCTGCTTGTGGATTCATGGCGCTGTGGGGCTCCCATCTATGGGGTTTGTTGGGATTCCTCACCGATTTCCCCTACTGGGAGCATCAGCCTGCTCTGTCATGGCCTCGTGTGGCCCATCGTGATGTGTGTGCCCTGTCGCCGGTGAAGGGGTGGCAGAGAGTGTCCCTGTGCCCGCTGGGAGCAGATCCTCCAGGCCAGCCTGACACGGCTGGGAGCCCCTCAGAGGGTGTCACTCAGCACACGGCTGGGTCACCGCAGGCTGTCGGCATGGCCAGAGGGTGCCAGCGCCTTCATCACTGCTCAGCACCAGTGTCCTGCCAGAGCAGCTCCAGCTGAAGCCCTGAGAGATCCAGAGAGATGGAGCCTACGAGGGGACCATGCTCTGCCTTCACTCTCTCTTCAGCGTGTGGATGGAAGCGCCCTGAGGCCCCTCAGAGCGGGTGGGGTTGCTCTGCCCATCTCTCGGGGAAGGCTCACCCAGCTGCTCCCCTTCCGCCGTCCGTGTTCCGATGTGCTGATTCCTGAGCTCCTGGAAGAGCTGACCTGTGCAAACCCGCCGGGACCCTGCAGTGTCCCACCCTCGCACTCTGGGGTGACTCTGCCCCGCAGCCCTCGGCCTGGCACATGCAGCAGCACCCTGGATGATCCCGGCTGGGACAGGACCTCGGAGATGCGGCCAGAGGGCACGCACCGTGTTGGAGCTGAGTGCCAGCAGCATTCCGGAGTGGCTGAGTGGCCGCTACCGCACCTGCTTGGAAGATCTGGCCCTGGCTGCAGCAGTGACAGGGACGCCAAGGTGGTGGCCGATGGCAGGATGGCCACACGGCATCAGCCTCCGGCGGGAAGAGCGCGCGGACTCGCGTGGAGAAGACGGAAAGGTTCTTCCCCCTGTTGTCCAAGGCGCGTGGTTGAGGTGCGGGAGTCTCCTACCCTGCTTTCCTCTCTCCCTCTCTCTCAGGGCTTTGCCAGGTACGGTTGAGCGTGAGGAGCGAGCTGGAGGCCGTGCCTCCTCCCGCCATGAGCTGAGGGAGGACCAGAGGAGTAGAGCACGGTCCCTGCCGGTGCGCACGGGAGCCTTGTGGTCTCCCCTGGAAGGGCGTGAGTACCAGCGCTGTTGTTGCCGGGTGCCTCCGTGTCGTGACAGACGCTGCCCACGGGTAAGTGCCCTCTGTCCCGAAGGACGTGGTCGCTGGACAGCCTCGGGTGTTGTGCGGAGAGAGGCGGAGGTCGGAAGGGACTTCCGGAGGCCTCTAATCTGGTCTCCTGCTCCGAGCGGGGCTGGCGTCAGAGACGGTAGAGCAGGTTGCTCAGGGCTTTGTCCAGTTGAGGATTGGTTCTGCCCCCGCGATGCACTGGTTGATGTTGTGACACCCCTCAGCTTCCAGGACCTCGGGTCCTACAGGCGAACGCGGCCCAAATCTGATCCGAACCGCCTGGAACCAAACACTGCCTGGGCTTGCGTGAGCCAGGTGATGGTAGATGCACCCCACAGGTCCACCCCACAGCTTGAGCAAGTGTTGAAATGAATTTTTCTCAGCTCCTGAGCTCTCAAAACTCTTTGTGTGACACCAGACCCATCTCAGGGGCTCCTCTCTGCCGCTTGTTTCGCCGCAGGGTTGACATCCATCGGAAGGAGAACGCCGGCGCTGCCGAGAAGCCGATCACCATCCACGCCACGCCGGAGGGGTGCTCGGAAGCGTGCCGCATGATCCTGGATATCATGCAGAAGGAGGCTGACGAAACTAAATCGTGAGTGCTCCTGGCTCAGCCAAAAGCTTGGTGGGAAATGGTGGTGGTGGTCCTTCTCCTTCCATCACATTCTTAGTACCTGTGGGTGGAAATTTCTGTGTTTCCTGACTGACTGGACCTTTAGATTTTGTTTTTTTAATCCATTTTAGAGCAGAAGAGATTCCCTTGAAAATCCTGGCACACAACAGCTTGGTGGGGAGGTTGATCGGCAAGGAGGGCCGCAACCTCAAGAAGATTGAGCAGGATACGGGCACAAAAATCACCATCTCCCCGTAAGTTCCTGTGACAGGACGAGGGGTAATGGCTTCCCACTGCAAGAGGGCAGGGTTAGGTGGGATATTGGGAAGGAATTGTTCCCTGTGAGGATGGGGAGGCTCAGGTGCCCAGAGAAGCTGTGGCTGCCCCTGGATCCCTGGAAGTGTCCCAGGCCAGGCTGGACAGGGCTTGGAGCAGCCTGGGACAGTGGAAGGTGTCCCTGCCCATGGCACTGGATGGGCTTTAGGGTCCCTTCCCACCCAAACCATTCCATGGTTCCCTGATTCCATGATTCAGTGGAGTCCTGGTGAACACCAAGCCACCTCATTCCACCCCACATGGTACAGGCAGTGCTGGAGCTGGAAAAAAGAGCAGTTGTGTCCTTCCAGGCACATTCCCACCCCGCTGTTGTTCCCCATCCCAGCTGGATGCTCCCCATCCCAGCTGGATGGTGGTGTTGGGCAGGAAGAGGGCGTGTTGCTCTCACACCATCTCAGGTGGAACCCTCAGCTGTGATTTGAGTTTTCCTGGGGTTTTTCTTGCCTCGGAGAAGGAATGTGACCGTGTCTCTGGATTTTCCCGTGGGGCAGCTTGCAGGATCTGACCATCTACAACCCCGAGCGCACCATCACGGTGAAGGGCAGCATGGAGGCCTGCTCCAACGCCGAGGTGGAGATCATGAAGAAGCTGCGCGAGGCCTACGAGAACGACGTGGTGGCCGTCAATGTAAGCTCAGCCCTCCCACCGGGGCTGCTCCTGCTGCAGGGCCACCCCGCAGGTGGCCAGACCAAAATCCGGAGTGGAGGTCCATGTGTTACAAGAAGGGTTGGCCTCGCCCTTCGCATCCACACTGTGATGAGAAGCCCAGAACTCCACCTTTCATGCCTTTCTCCATGTGTTTCTTTTCCCAGCAACAAGCCAACCTGATCCCAGGACTGAACCTCAGCGCGTTGGGCATCTTCTCCACGGGGCTGTCCATGCTCCCATCCACGCCGGGGGCCCGAGGGGCTGCAGCTGCCACCCCGTACCACCCCTTTGCAGTAAGTGTGGGATGTTCTGGTGTCTGGAGTGCCCTGCTGGAGCTGTTAGGTTTGGCTGGACACTGTGGCTGTAGGAGCCACCTCATGGAGAGCTCTGACTCTTGGCCATTTAGGGAGGGTGCTCATCACAGCAGCAGAGAGGAGAGGACAGGGAATGAAGGTGGCTTGTCCCTCCTTGCAGGGAGCCCCTGGGAAGATCAGCTGCATCCCTGTGATGTGCTGAGCTGGGTTTCACTGGTGGTTGAGGACTGGCCATGTCCCAGGGGTGCTGCTCTCTGAAGAGAGCATGGAAAAGCCATGGAGGTGATCTTCAGTCATGACTCCAAGCCCATCACTGGGTTGTAATGGTGTGGACTGGTTGTGCCCTGTGGGTCTGGTCTTGGTGCCCACCAGAGCCCCATCATGTGGCCACAGGGCGTGCAGGGGACAGGCAGCCCACCCTGTGCATCCACTGCCATCAGCTTGCATCCCTGCTCAGCACCCAGCGGGCTGTGCTTGAAGGGAGCCAATCCCCACCCCACCTCACAGGGGAGGGTTCTCCTTGTTCTTGGGGTGCTAAACCTGGGGAAGGACGTTCACAACCCCTGAGGTCACCATGGGCAGGGATGGTGCAATGCCAGGAGAACAGGATGGCCAAGGTGCTGATGGAGAAGGTCCATCCCAGGTCACCCAGGCACTGTGGGCTGTCTCCATTAATCCCTAAATAATTTATTCTGAGCTGTGGGTTAATTTACCTGTGCTTTTTTCTCTCCCTGGAATGCCAGCAGCAGAGCGGGCGGAGGAGGACGGTGAGTGCAGGGGAGGATGTGTGGGCCTGTGGTGGCTCTGGAGGGCTCCAGGGGGGCTGATTGCTCTGTCCACTCTCATCCCATGGTGGGAAGGATGCTCTGCCTGCATCCACAGCCTTTGGGAGACAGCTGTGGGAATTATTCATGGGTGTGATGGAGAGGGGCAGGACAGGTGTCCTGAAGAGCAGTGTTTGGTGTGGGGTCCTTCACCCCAAAGCTTTGTGTGGCCTTTTTCAGGCCCCCCTGGTGAGGCCAGAAGGGGACCATTTTTCTGGCAGGACAGAGCCAAAAAACAACAGTGGGGAGGGACTGGGGTTCACTGGGAGCTCCCATCCACATCCCAGCCTCGTGCTGGGCTGGAGACGCAGGGTCTGGGCTGCAGCTTGTCCTTGGATGCACCTATGCTCTCCTGGAGGGGTTTCAGGGGTCAAGGGGTGGTCACCGTGTCCCTCGTGTGTCACTCGTGGTGGTGACATGCTCTCCATGTTGGGCTGGGGGTGGCTGGGAAGGGGATGGCACCTTGGGGACATAATTGATGTCACTGACCCTCATTTTCTCTCCCACCACAGGGCTCCTCAGCCTACCTGTCGGGTCTGTACGGAGCACCCCCGGCCGGCGCCTTCCCCCATCAGCACCCCGTAAGTGCCCCTTCCCCCATCAGCACCCTGTAAGTGCCCCTTCCCCCATCAGCACCCTGTAAGTGCCCCTTCCCCCATCAGCACCCCGAGAGTGCCCTGGTACCTCCTGCTGTGAGCTCCTTGCTTGGGCACCTTGGAGGGAGGTGAAAAGCAGGGGGTGCCAGGACCACAACCCAACCCAAGAGAACCCAACCCAACCCAGCCTAACCTGACCAAACCCAACCCGACCCAACCCAACTCGACCTGACCCAACCCAACCTAACCCAACCAAACCCAACCCAACCTGACCAAACCAAACCCAACCCAACCCAACCAACCCAACCCAATCCAACCCAACTCAACCTAGCCCAACCCAACCCAACCCAACCCAACCCAACCCAACCCAACCCACCCAACCCAACCCAACCCAACCCAACCCACCTCCTCTTCAAGCCTGGAATGCTGGCAGGGGGAAGCCGCCCCCTGATCCCGTTTCTCCCCTGACCCTTTGGCTCTTCCGTGCCCTCTCCAGCTGCCCGAGCAGGAGGTCGTGAACTTGTTCATCCCAACGCAGGCGGTGGGGGCCATCATTGGGAAGAAGGGGCAGCACATCAAGCAGCTGGCACGGTTTGCTGGTGCCTCCATCAAGGTGAGTGGGACCACAGGGCTGGGCCAGGCCTTTGTGCCTCAGTTTCCCCTTCCCACAGCTGAGGGCAGAGAACGGGAGCCCTCGGTGGGTGGTTTTGCTCCCCAAATTAGTAGAAACTCAGTTCTGCAGCATCCTGATTGTCACCTTTGCTTGGGTAGGGGGGTGTCCCTGCATGGGGGGTGTCCCCACATAGGGGAGGCCTTGCCCAAGGAGGGTCACACTCACACTCCTTCCCTGTTCCTCCGCAGATTGCCCCGGCAGAAGGTCCAGACGCCAGCGAGCGCATGGTGATCATCACGGGGCCACCTGAGGCTCAGTTCAAGGTGTGGTGGCCATGGGGTGGGGCTGTTTTGGGGACATGGGCAGGGGCAAGGTGAGAGCATCCCTTTGGTCTCCACCATGCCGGGGGATGTTTCTTGCCTTGGGACCACAGCTTTGGTGCTGCTGGACATCGGCACATCATCGCCCATGGGAATGAAGGCCACAGCAGGCACCCCCAGGCTGCTGCCTGCAACTTTGGTGTCCCTTTTTTTCCCTCTCCAGGCCCAGGGGAGAATATTTGGGAAGCTGAAAGAGGAAAACTTCTTTAACCCGAAAGAAGAAGTGAAGCTCGAAGCCCACATCAAGGTGCCTTCCTTCGCCGCCGGCCGCGTCATTGGCAAAGGTGGCAAGACGGTAGGTGGGGCTTTGGGGGCTCCCACCTGCCCTGGGGCTGCAGAGCTGGACATCCCTTATCTCCCATCACCTCCGTGGTATCAGTGATGTCTCTGTCCCAGCCCCTAGGGGTGGCTCTTGGGTGGTGACCATCCCAAGGGGGACAGGGTGTGACCCACGGCAGCCTGGTGCCATTGTGCTGGCTCACAGCTGGGGTGACACCGGCTGTGGAGGATTTTGGCTCTTCCACAGCAAAACCCGGATCTCTCATTTGCTCCAGGTGAACGAACTGCAGAACCTAACGAGTGCAGAAGTCATTGTGCCGCGAGACCAAACCCCGGACGAGAATGAGGAGGTCGTTGTCAAAATCATTGGGCATTTCTTTGCCAGTCAGGTAAGGTTTGGTTGTGGCCTTCCCGATATTCCCAGCTGGTTTAAGGAAGGCCACCAAGCACAGCGCTCTCTGAGCTGCTCTGAGTGGTGTCCGTGCACTAAGGGGGTTTTTGACTGCATTAAAGATTGACTCAAATTACCCAAAATCTGTAACAGGACAGATGTAAAATCTGTTGGACACAGGCTGGGAATTGGCTCCTGCACCCCACTTGGGGGCCCATACCAGGCTGGGCTCCCAACTGCTGGGGGGGTGGTGACACCCCAAAATCGAAGCTCTGGAGTGATGGAAGAACAAGCCAAACCTTTGCGTTAGCACATCCTCATTTGTCACAGACTCACCGATGGGGTTAAAAGCTGATGCTGTTGTGGCTGGGGAGGCCAGGCTCTGGTGGCCTCCCTGACCCCCATTTCTCACCCCCCCCAGACTGCCCAGCGCAAGATCAGGGAAATCGTGCAGCAGGTGAAGCAGCAGGAGCACAAACATGCTCAGGGAGCCGCGGCCTCGCAGCAAAGCAAGTGAGGCTCCCGCCAGCACGGCCCGACGAATGTAACCCCCGCCAGCGCCGCCAGCCCCAGCAGGGCAGGGGACAAACCAAAGACCCCCCGAGCCCCCCTGCAGCCAGGCTGCACAAAATGGGGCACGGGGGGGCTCTCTCCAGCCCACAGCTTCCGCCTTACTCCATCGCCTCCCCCGGCACTTGGACTAACACAGGCAGAGAGAGGTGGTTTTTATTTTGGAATTCTCCCCAGACCTGCCCATTCCACCCAGGAGGAGCTCGCCCGGCCTGGGGGGCCGCGGCACACGGCGCTCGTTAATTTAGAATTAATATATCAATAACGAAACTAACGCCGATTTTTAAGTTTTGTAAGATTTTATTTTTTAACTAATTTTTTAAATTTTTTTGGGGGGGAGGGGGCTGTTTGTTTTTAGCAAAAGCAGGCTTTTCTAGAGGTTTAATGGCAGGAGCTGGTCCATTGGTTCTCTAATGCACCGTAGAGCAGAGCTGTAGGATCGCCAGCAGGGAAAAAAATACTAAACAAGTGTTAAACAGCAATTTCTGAAGGGCTTTGAGAAGAGCAGGGCCTGTAGGAGCCAAGAAGATTCCTCTTGTAGGAATTGTTCCTCTCCTTCACACACCCTTTCCTCTTTGCTTCAGACTCCAAAAGTGGGGTTTGCATCCGTTCTGTTCCCCCTTTCTGTCTGTCTGTCCTCTCTCCATCACTGCCTGGCACTGACATCCCCGGAAAATGATGGGCAGCACCAGCCCTGCCCGCTTTGGACTGGGATCTACGGGGAAAGATCCCTGTTGCAGGGAGAGAAGGGGGAAATGGGTGAAAAAAATGGATTTACAAGAGGTTGTCAGCCCTGGGCTGGAAAACCCAACCAGCAAAATTGGCTTCAAATGAAAAATAACCCAAATAACCCCCAACACACAAACACACACACACACACACACACAAACTACCTCAGGTTTTCGTACCTCAGCACCTTGCGCTTGTGTTGCCCTTTTAGAGATTTTTGTATGCCTTGTAAAACTGATAGTTGGAGCATTTTTTTATTTTTGTAATAAAAAATAACTGAGTTGGAAAAATGATCTCGACCAAGTCAGCTGCAAGGTGGAAGAAGGAAACCATTCCCCACGTCCCAGAGCTCTTCTGTAGTCTCCTGCAAGCTGAGAGCCAGTGGCTGTTCCTTCAGAGAAAGCTTGAGAAATGGTTAAAAAGAAAAAAAAGGGAAAAATAAAAAAAGCCAAACACACACACACAAAAAAAGTGTTTAAGCAAATCAAAGTGATGGATGGAAGCGGTGAAAGCCGACGGGCAAGAGCAGGGATGGGAGCGGAGGCGCCGGTGCCAGCGCCGCTCCTGTGGCTGCAAATCCGTGTTTTCCTCTACTGCAAAGTGTTCTGTGAAAACCAACCCGAGACACCGACAAAAAGAGAAATATATCCAGCTAACCAGAGCCTGAGCCTGCTCTCCGTTGCCTTCTTTCGGGTCCCTCGTGGTGGGCACGGCTGGGAGCTCCTCCAGGGTGCCCCATTCCCTGCTGCCGGGGAGGGGAGGGCTGGGGGAGTTTGGGAAGGGGGATGGCTGTGGGCATTTACCCAAGGACATGGGAAGTGTGCCACCACGAATGTGCCAAAATGTGCCTTCCAGTGGGGAAAGGCACCAAACGGGGCTGGGAGGGCCTTTGGGGGCAGGGTGGGGCTGCCTGGGCAGGGCCTGGGGTGCTGATGGGTGCCACAACGAGGGACCCGCTCCTCCATGAGCCCCAGAGCCAGGCTGTCCCCTCCCACCCCTCCAGCACTGGGACAGCGGCTCTGGTGGCACCTGGGACACTCAAAACACAGGGAGGGAAGGGGAGAGGACACCTAAAACATTCCCAGCTGCTGCGTCCTCGTGCTGGGATCTTCTGCATCCTCAGGGAAGATTCATTATCCCTAATTAATTATTTGTAAGGACAAAACACGAGTGCCTTCGGAATTGTTCAGAGAATCTGCCCTGAGGTTGTGGCAGGTTGAGCCAATCACTGAAAGCAAAGGCTGTGCCACAATCTTGGGGATCTTTGGGCCAGCAGCAGCACAGGGATGTCCCCAGAGCCACCAGGAGAGGAGACAGCCCCTGTTCTTCACATTGTGAGCAAGTTAAAAACCACACGGAGACAGCAAATTGGTTTTCAATTAAAAAATAAATTACTCTATTAACAAGTAACGTTCCCGTACAATAAGGCTCTTACATAAGTTAATATTTATCTTACCTTAACAATAAGAAATAAATACTACTCTTTTAGAGAACAGTGTTTTTCTAACAGTGCATGTCTCCCAGCAGCTGCTGATGGATTATTTCCCACACCATCTTCCTGCGGAAATAAGGCATGTGTTCCTGAAAAGGAAAGGGAAAAATCCATTACCTAGGAAGCCAGGGGAGAAAGAGGCAGGAAATCTCCACTAACACCCAGGGAATTCTGGAATGGGAGTTGCTTTTGGCACCTGCCATTTGGGTACAAGGTGGGTTTCACACCAGGGTGACACGGGCACCAAACAAAGCCACATTTCTTTACAGGGGCATTTATTACAGATCACCACACTGGAAAATAAACAGTGTCTGAGCTGGCCCAAGGGGGAAACCTCTTGGTACAAAGGCCAGATATCCCAAACCACTAGCTGCAGCATCCTAGTGCTGGAACGAGATGGTCTTTAAGGTCCATTCCAACCCAAACCACTCTGGGATTCCACAATTCCATGATCCTGCCCAAGAAGCAGACACCAGACACAGTGAACAAACCCTCAGCCCTGCCCTGGCTGCTGCACAGCTTCCCTGGCCCTGGTATCTGTGTGGGAAAGGCTGGAGGGGTTTACACCTCCCTCACCGGGGTGAAGATGATGGGTTTGTCTCTGGAGATGAAGTCAGCAAATTTGCAAACAAAAACTCCACAGTCACTTCCATTGTTTTGTTGAGGGATTTCCTGAGGAATACAAAAAAGACGGAGAATTTTTATCTGTCTTAAAAGAGCAGCAGTTTGGCTGTAGCACACATTGCCCACACCAACTCCTGAAAATCTACCTCCATAATTCATTTACTGCTCCCAAACCCAAGGAACAGTCCCAGTTAACCGCACACCACCCCCTCCTCTGCTCCCCTGGCAAGTGTAAAACCCTCCATGAGGAGCTCCCATTCCCAATCCAGGCATTGCTCCCATACCTCCGTGCCCATGCTGTGAAGGGTCCACTCAGAAGCAGTCAATTCAATGTTTCTTTTTTCCTTGCTTTCCTCTTCCAGGTACTTTCTGTTGAAAACAGCACAAAATCACTTTTCATCTCCCTGATTTAGGGCAAAAAAAAAAAAAAAAAAAAAAAGCAGCTGAAGGATGACAGGAAGATGAAATGCCAGAGGATCCAAGTGAGGAGCACCATGTGGCAGGGCAGAAACACTTCAAGTGGGGAGGGAAAAAGGCCTCAAAAACAACCAAAAGGGTTAAAAAAGCAGCTACTCACAAAACAGTTTTACAAATGTGGTCTCCTTTCTGTCCCAAGGAGTCAAAGTATTTGATGGTTTTCTCTCTGAGATCTACGACCTGGGGTTAAAAGGTGACTGTTAGACACAGCACATCCCAAACCCCAAAGAACTTTCCTTGCTAGTTTTGTTCCCCCCATCCTCTAAACAAAAAGCCAGTTTGACTCACCAGCAGTGTCCAGTGAATTTTGAGGTGAATGGGCACCAAGATGACATCATGCTCAAAGATATCCACACCTTTGGTCCATTTCTTTACTCCCTTGTGGCTTGTAGAGCTCAGCTTGGAATAGAAGAAGGTATTAAAAGCATAGACTGCTGGATATCCTTCCTTCTTGCTTCTTTCCACTAGAAGACCCATGTAGAAATTCATGATCTGGAACAGTGAGAGACAAATTGAGATGTGAAATAAGACACTAAATTAAAAAGATTTAAAAGACACAACATGTCTTTGCTGGCCACCCTCGAGCTCAGAGAATTCCAAGGTTTTTTTTTTCCTGGCAGCTTTTGCACCCAGGATTTTACACTGAGAGATTTGTGCTGTTGGTTAAAGCCCCTGCACCCACTCCAATAACCCAGACTGACTCCTGGGAGCTGCAGCATCCAAGTGAAAGCTTCCAGAAACACCAGCCCACACAGGACCCAAAAAAAGGAGTGTGCAGCTATTTCTGGGCTCTGCAGTGGAGCTCCTGGAAGCCTCCTGCACCCAGGGAGGGGGGATTTCCCAGGAAGTGCAGATCACTCACGTACCCTGTCGTTGAGCCAGCCCAGGGGCTGCAGGGTGCAGATGTCCTCGCGGGTGACAGTGAGCTTGAAGGCCCTGCTCAGGATGTCCTCGGGCTCACCGCTGGCAAAGGCGGCTGAGATCTCGCTCTCCATGGCCTGCAACGAAGGATTCCATGGGGATGGGCTCATGGATCAGCACATGGAGCACACCAGTCCCCCCAAAAGGCCTCCACGGGCAGCTCCAGTGCCAGAGCAAGCAGCCTTGCAGGCCTTTGCTCAATCAGCCACAGCACTGGCTTGCTGCTGAGCACAGGTACCTCTGTCAGTGGGGCCAGGTCATCTGCTGGCTTTTCAGGGCATGGCAGTGGCTCACTGTCCACAAAAAAGAGGTCTTTGGACAGGACAGGTGTCACATGGAACTGGAATAACTTTCCTTGGGGGACTTCAGCTCCACGCTGGCCCTGCCAGGCACAAGGACAGGAGGTCAGAGAGAAGCACAGCGGGGTTTGCTGGGGGACAGGGCAGAGAATCCTGCATGAAACTGGGAGGGTTTTGTACACACATCCCAGCAGCAAACCCCAGAGTCACTTCTGATTGGTGACTGCATTCCAACTGTGCCCAGAAAGGCAGGAATTTCCTCAGGCTTGGATTAACAGCCAGAACCCAGCAAAGCCTCCACATGCAGGTATCAAGTTGAGATCAAGATAAATATTTCTGATTTCCACATTTCAAATTTTATTTTGGATCTCAAACCTGAGCAGAGATGAATTATATTTTCCTAAAAACAAAGCAAAGTAATGACTGACTCAAGCTTACCACTGAAGCTGCTCGTTTCCCTGCTTTCCCCTGTGCACGAGAGTCTTCTGGTGGTGTGTAGTAGCTGCCAGGAGAGAAAGAGAAGTGAGTTGCATATCCACACTGCCCCATGAAATTCCTAAAAATTCACCTTCTGCGTAAGAAATGCTTTCACAAGGCTGATTCTGACACATGACAACATCTCATTTTCTTCCCCATTTTTTTGTGGCATAGATGAAGAGCCGGAAGCTTTGCAAACTTTCTTCCACCTTTGGGTGCCAAACTCCTTTTGTTCCTCAGTTTTAATCTTTGGAAAACAGGGAAGCACTTCCTCTTACCAAGTGCCTTGTGATCTCCTGGTGACAAATCCCACTGCACCAGTTATTTCCTCTCTTCCCTTGAGCTTAGGGACAGTGACAATTTAACTCAGGACACGTGCACAGCTCAATACAGTGCTTGTGTCTAAGGGGGAAAGGGAATAGAGGTAACATCACCCAAAACCAGACCTGCCACAACCAAACCTCTCTCTGCTCCCATCCACACTGTCTCCTCTCTCATCTGAGGGCAGGAAGAGGAGGGCACCAAACTGCCACACCAAAAGCCCCTTTCCCTCCCCAGGGAGCCTCCTGCACTCCCATCCTGCCACCACAGAGTCCACTGGCCCCTGATGAGGGACAGCAACGCTCCCTTTTGGGTCTCCTATTCCAACCCAGGGCATCCTGCGAGCCACAAAAACCACCTCAGTCCCCTTGGGTTTTACAAACTCTTAATCCTTATGCTTAGGATCCACAGGAAATGCAGAGTCAGCTCAGAAAGACACTCGGGAGCAAAAATGGATTCTGCAAACCCAAGGATGACTTGGTGTGGCCACCACCGTCACCCCTACTTCCTTCCCCCAAAAAACACCCAGCTGTTTGTCCCACAGCTGGCCAGCTGTGCCAGGGGAGCTGGATTTGAGGGGCTGTAAGCAATTCCTCAAAGCAGCTGCTCCTCTCCCCCAGCACTGAGACACTGACCAGGATTGGTCTTCTGGAGGCTGACAGAGCCAAAAGAAACAAAAGCCGTGGTTCAAAGGGACCCTTACCTGATCATGACACCTCTCTGAGGCAGCTGGGGGCTGAAAACATCCCCATGCCTGACACCTGCAGGGAAAAGCAGCCATGTGAGAACAAGGAGGTGACTTCCCCTTCCAGCAGCTGCACAGAGCTCTCAGTTTCTGGCTGACATCACAGACATTTCATCAGCATTTTCAACTTAGAAGTTCAAACTCTGGCACCTGCTCAGAAATAATTTCAATCCCCACATGACGATGTCATAAAAGCCAAGATTTAAAAGAACTAGTGATGAAAAAGTATTTAAGTAATGAACAGGGGAAAAAAAAAAAAAACCCTGGGAGAATATTAAACATATACGTAATCAGTTAACTTGGTTTGGAAGCTCTGCTATCATGGAATAGTCCTGCCTAGCATTAAAAAGGGGTTGAAGTGCAGCTCTGAGGGTGCAGAGTCAAACATCCCCTCCCCTGGTACAACAGAACAGGTCAAACAGGTACTCCAACCTTCTCCTGTGCAGCAGGGCCACATGCAGCTACAAACAGCACTGCTACAGCTCTCAAACACCATTTTAAACTGTTTTTTCACTTCAATAAAACCCTCACAAACCCAGTTTAGCCAATAACTGGCTTGAGGACATGCCCTGTTTGGGTTGGAATTCCACCTCAGAGTGGACCAGACCTGGATCCTGGGGATACTCACTTGTCCTTGCTGGCACAGATGGAGAGGCACCTCTGGATTTTTGTTCTTTCAGGAGACTCCCAGTCATCCCTGCTTCCTTGGTTTGAACTCTTTGGTGTAGCAGAAGAAAAGGACAGAGTTTTTACAGGTGATTTGTTACCTGTGCACATCAATTCACTGCAGTTATTTGTACACGAGTGGCTAAATGAAAGCAATAGAAATATATAAAGCAAAATTAGGCTGTTTAATCCTTAACAGAACCGTGCTGTCACTGGTTCCATGACCAGATGCAAAGGGCATTTCCAGTTTACATTCACAAGTTTGGCCCCCTTCAAGTCAGGCATAGTGAACATACAAGAGTCAAATTTTCTGTCTTCACTATTCCAAAAGAGACTCAATCATTATATTTGACTCTGTCCAAAATCCTGAGAGTAGGAAAGATCAATTCTCCTCCCCTTTCACATACAACAAACTCACCACCAGAAAGTTAAGGGTAATTTTGCTCATAATTACTTGTTGAGCCGTGCTGGCCGTGGAGAAGTAAGTCTTCCAGAATATTTATCCTTGAACAGACTCAAGAGCTCTTTGTATTTCTTATTTTCTGCTTGCTGAACATCCTTACAGAAGGGAAGGGAAAAAAAAAGACTTTAGCAGGCGTTCCCACCCCTTCCTTTCATCTCAGCCTGACTGTACAGGGATTCCACAGCTGTTTCATCCCAAAAGAACTCCCTTCTGCCCCTGTTTACCTCTTCAGCAGCACACAAGGGCCTCCTGGTGCCACTGACTCCTGGACAGTTGGGACCTGGCACGGGGGGCTCCTTAATGGGGGGCCTGGGTGTGACAGGGCTCTCTGGAGCAGCTCGGATGTGGTTATTCTTGCTCAGGCTGAAACAACAATGGCAGAAGAAACGGTATTGAGAAAGTATTCAGAGCTCCTGATTTATTAATTAATTTTAATTAGCACCTCCTGATTCAAGGAGGCACAGCAGGCTGCCCAGGAGAATGTCTGGGCAACATCTCCATGGAGAGACTCCACAACCCCTCTAGGTGACCTGTGACAGCAGCTGAGCACCCTCAGAGGAAAAATAAGTGATTCCCAATGGAATTCTCTGGGTTTTTGGGGGATTTTTTTTGTGATTGTGGGTTTTTCTGTTTGCGTTTCTGGTCTCGGCCTCCTCCCAAGTTCAACACTTCCTCCTACCACAGGAGGTGAGAGTGTTGAACTCGTTCATCTTTCTCTGATCTCCTGAGTCTATGAACTATCTGGATTTAAAGAGAAGGTTTAAAGTTGGTTAAAGGCAAGAATACCCCACAGCTGGACACCTCCCTCAGGATGACAGCCAGGAGGAGCCCCAGAACACCCTGGAAAAATACTGCCCTGTGGACAAAAACACAAATGTTGGACAACACAGGAAGTTCAAGGATGAAAGTGAAAGGCAAGAAACCCTTCAGAGGAGAAGTGAAAGGAAACAGAAGGATTTTTACCTCAGAAATGAAACTCTCTTGCAAGGAGAGGCTGGTATTTCCCCAGCCAAGCACGGGTTGGTGTCACAAGGCATTTTGTCTACAAGAGAAAAGCACAAGCAATCAATAACTGGTCAAGAAAAGGGGAGTTTTATGAGTTTAAAGAGTTTCACCAAGGATAAATTACTTTAATTTTCTCCCTCACATCCTAATATTTGTATTACGTTGCTTCAGGATATTTTCATATTGGCAATTACCAAATGTTGCCAGCCTAAGACTAACAAAAGAGGATTCTGAGGCTCTACTACCTAAAATCAGCATTTATAACAATTTCCTTCTGGCAAGCTAGCAGAAGGACACACTAGACCTACATCCAAGGCAGCTCCTGGGATAAATCACAGAATATGCTGTGTTGGAAGGGACCCACAAGGATAATCCAGTCCAACCCCCAGCCCTGCATAGCTGCACAGCCACAGAGCAGCAGGAGAAAGGAATAAGTGAAGGACTGTCAGCCTTACCAGGTTCTGCTGTGTCCTCATTCTCTGCAGACGCTACAAATGAAGAGTCAGAAGAAATGTACAGAACCTGAAATAAAAACAAGTACCAGAGTGAGCATAACCTGAACGTGAATCCAAGCAAACCCCTCACCTTCCTGAAATTCAGTCAGCTCTGTTCTGACTCAGAGCCCATGGTTTTGCTTAGGTTGCAGCAGAAGGCAGGCACTGATGGCACCACTTTTGTACTACAGGCTCTCGCCCATGCAGGGACTGTGGGAGCTGATCCCTGAGTTCCCCTCAAAATCTTTGCTCACCTCATCTTCAGACTCAGAGAAGGAAAAGTCATCGCACCCTGAAGTCCCCTGGCTTTTACTTGTTGCCTCAGGCGGCAACTTGGCAGCCACAGAAACCTCTTCAGGCTCCTCGTTAGCCCCAGAGACACATTCTGGAAAAAATCACAGCACCAGGCCATAAAGAAGGGGACTGGAAACAGGGGTTGGGATTTCTGCTTGCACCGAAGCTCCTTGATGCCATGTGGAGCAGGACACTCATTTCAATAGCACAGCAACAGCGCAGCAGCCCCCGGCCCGACTTTGGGGATGTCATTCCCAAGTAGGAATTAGGAAGCTCCACATCCCCCAAGGAACAGGTTTGAGTTAAAATGCTCTTTGTGCTGCCCTGCAGGGCTCAATGCCACACAGACCTGGGCTATCCCATGCCCTGCCACTGCCAGGAGTTATCCTTGGTGTGAATACACGGCCCTCCTGGGAGGGAAAAAGTTGTTCCCAGCTTCTCTTCCTCCCTTCATCTGACCACCAACTCTGATCCTCCACACAGGCTTAGAATCATGGGATCATTAAGGTTAGAAAAGCCCTATCAGGTCATTGAGTCCAGCTGTTCCCACAGCCCTGCCAAGGCCACCACTGACCCATGTCCCCGAGTGCCACATCCATGAATGCTATCATCAACAGGCCCAGGCCCCATGAGACCCACAAGAATGGCTCAAAAATCCTCAGTTTCAGCAGCAATTCCAAAGTACAAAATCCAGAGTTACCTAAGGTACCCCAAACCCAAGGAAAATCAGACATATTAAATCCCTCTGAGAGGGGCAATACCTGTTTTCTGCTTCTTTGCAGGAATCTCCTCAGGATCTTCCACAGGTGACAAAACGCTGAGAGAAGAACAGACACAGTTCAGCTCCCAGCAAGTTGACTTCCCTCCAAAAGGCCCAAACCTCCAAAGGTGGCTCTCAGATCTCCCCAGGATCATCTCCCAGAGAGTTAATCATCCCACTAAAGCAGGTCAGGCCTCTTTTTCTCCTTCTGTTAATGCTTCCTCATGTTTTATGTTTGTTCCTAGCACCAAAAAATTCCTTAGCACATAACGTTTTCCTCTTTCCTCCAGGAAAGAAGCATTCCAGAGGTCACGAAGCCATCCAAGTTCATGTCACTACACTGAGCTGAAAAGGAAAGTTTAGGCAGAACAGGAAATGAAAGGTGGGAAAGCAAGTTCTGCTTACACCCACTCCAGTAACTTCCTGCTGAGTCAGCGCTTGGGAATGAGTCCTTGTCATAATTACCAGCCTCACCCTTTCTCAGGAGCCTAAATTCAATGACTTTATCAGCTGATACCACGATTAAGTCTGGTAGAAACTTCACCTTTAGGAACAGACCACAAAGAATGTTCCTATTTTTTCCCTAAGAGCTAATTCCTTCTGAGCTGCTCCTTGATGTGCAACGCATGGCTCTTCCCAGACATTCCCTTGTCTCTCTCACTCTGGAATGGGACACTAAGCAAAGCATCCTGGAGCAAGTCTCTCCTGGAAGAAGCAACTACACTCCCCAGACCACAGGATGTAATCCATACATTCTGAGCAGCAGGCGTGGAATCACAGCCATCATCACCAGCAGCTCAATGGTTAATGCCTGGGAAGGTATCCCTCTTTTATCCACTTCACATCCATATTCCCTGACTTCCTTCCATCCAACATCTCCCTATAGGTTTATATACCCTTCCCTGCTCTGCCAAATCTCCACCCCTTTTCAAGCTCACACCATGTAGGTGACAAGGGATTTATTGGGAACACCTGGGACCCACAATCATCTCAGTATTTGGGATTTATCAGGACTACGTGGGACCCACAATCATCTCAAGCATCTGGGATTTGTCAGGAATATCTGGGACCCACAATCAACTCAGTATTTGGGATTTATCGGGAATATCTGGGACCCACAATCATGTCAGTACCTGGGATTTATGGGGAATACCTGGGACCCACAGTCACCTCTACACCTGGGTCTGTCCATAGACTTATTGGAACTATCTGAGACTCACATCCACGTGAGCACCCGGGATTTGTCACGACTATCTGGGACCCACAATCAACTCAGTATTTGGAACTTGTCAGGAATATCGGGAACCCAAAATCACCCTAGCATGTTGGATTTACCAGGACTATCTAGGATCAACAATCGCCTCTACCCCTGGGTCTGCGGACAGACTTCTCGGAATACGTGGGACCCACAAGCACGTGAACACCTGGGATTTGTCAGGAATATCTGGGAGCCCCACGGGGAGCCCCGGGGGTGCGCAGACCGCGGCCGGGCCGAGCGGCGGGGCAGCGGGCGGGGCGCAGCGGAGGCGCGGCGGGAAGGGCTGACCTGGGGGGCGGCCTCTTGCGGGGCGGAGGGTCCGGGTGCGGGTCCGGGGCGAGGGCCGGAGCCGGGGCCGGGGCCTGGCGGGCGGCGGAGCGGAGGGCGCGGAGGGCCGCGAGCAGCCATTGGTACATGGGCCGCGCGCACTTCCGGCGCCAGGCCCCGCCCCGCGCCGCCAACGGCGGCCAGGCCCCGCCCCCACACCCCGCCCCCGACCGCCTCGCCCCGCACGCCCCGCCCCGCCCCCGCCGTCCTAGCCCCGCCTACCCCACAAGCCCCGCCCCCTCCGGCCCCGCCCCGCGTCCGTCCCTGGAGCGCGCCTGCGCATTTTGCAACCCTCCGGCGCCAAAATTTGGGCTTTCGCTGCCCATTCTGACCCTCTTCCGACCCGTTCCGCCTCCCCCCCGGCCGGCGCTGCGAGCGCTACCGAGGCTGGGTCAGGAGCAATGCCCTCTTGGAGGATCAGGAGCTTTTTCGCCCTCTCCAAAAGTCAGGAGGTTTTGCCCTCTCGGAGGGTCAGCAGCTTTTGCCCTCTACAGCAAGACTGCCGCCGGGCTCTGGTGGGGACCTGGTGTGGGGAACTCGCCATGAGGCCCAGCAAGGTGGTGGGGCTTGCTGGGCATTCCCCGGGGCTCTGGGGAGCAGAAGCCCCCGGCACCCCAGGAAAAGCAGGCACTGGCCCCCGTGTCTCCGCGCCCTCCCTGTCCGTGCCCCCAGTGCGGAATCCCCTCCCCGGCACGCACCGAGCCGTGCTCTGCTCCCGCCGGCTCTTTCTTGCTCCTCGGCATCGCGCTCCCATGCTCCTGTCGCGACAGCGGCTCAGTCGCCACCGAGCGCGGCCGCGGGGCGAGAGCCGCCGTTTCCAGCGCGGGGCGCGGGCGGTGCCGCGGGGCTCGCCCGCTCCTCGCCCCCCGGAGCCCCGGGCACGGCCGCGCTCCCCGCTCCCGGTGGGGCTGCGCATCACGTAGCAGTCACTTTTGGGAGCTCGGGAGCAGCTCAAGGAGCCCAATCCCCTCCAGGGGCCGTGTGGCGGCCCGAAGCAACGAATTGCCCGGCAATATGTAGCGCTTTCCTGGGAAATTGGAATCACCTGGCTAGTAAATAAGTGTAGCAACCTGGGCCAGGCGTGCCCGTGAAGGCGGAGTTATCCCTCGAGCACCCGGTGCTGGGAAAAGGTAAGGCCTGCTCCTTAATATGACATCGGTGTTAAGGAGTTGATAGGAAGATACGTGCTAATGTCTTTACCAACAGTTCCCTGGGTGAGGGGATGGGTGTTAACGCCTTTGGAATGGGTCCCGATGGCTCTGCTAACTGCAAGCCGCAGGTTTGTCACAGAGCGCAGACACTCTGGCTCCTGGAACAGACAAATGGGGCCGAGCAAGGCTGACTTTCTGAACTTTGGGGTAAAATGACGGGTTCGAGAGGGAATACGTGGTAGGCGGTTCGAGAAGGCTGTACCTTCCTGGCTCCTCAGCCGATGGGCGAAGGAAGAGGGCGACACGCGGCCGGGAATTTAGGATAAAAGGGAACTGCGCCCTCCGAAACCGCGGGAGAGAAAACCCCGCGGCCGTGTGCCCCAGTGGGCTCTCTCCCTTTATTCAAATAAAGTTGCAGGACTCCTCTGTCTCCTTTGTGGACACTGGCTTTTCATAGTGGGATTTTCTGCCCGGAGTTTTATTCCCGAATTTCGGTGACAAAAGGGGTTTTCAATGCCTTTCCTGTTGTTTCCCAGCTACTCGCTCCGGCCTGGGAAGGAGCAGCGGGAGCTGCATCCCGGAACACGGATCCAGCATTTTCCATAGGAGCGGGAAGGATTTTTAAAGGGAGGAAAATGAGCAGATTAAAGCGCTTTGGGGCAGCTTTTCCCGTAGGAGGCCCCGCAGGGAATCCAAGGGATGGTGGGGTCTGGTTTAATTAAAACGACCTTCCTGGTTATTTTAGGAGTTGAATTCCCAGGCTCCAGGCCTCACGGAAGGAGGCTGAGCAGGGATGCAGAGCCCAGCAGAGGGCATGGCAGCCCCACGCAGGACCTGCAGAGCTCTCTGTCCGTCCCTTCCTCATCCTGCCAGTCGGAGGATAAGGATTTTAGGGCTGTTAAATGATTTTTAATGTCTCTGATTGGATTTCCGTGAGCTGGATTTTCATCTGTGGGGCGGAAGTGATCACTGCACATCCAAATCCCTGTAACCTGTGCTGCTGGAAGAGTTTATCCCAAACCCAGGATAACTGACATGGAATTACATGAGCTGGTTCTGTTTTCCATGGTGTTGGTGTGCAGACTATCACAATTTCTGAAACATCAATAACCAAATACACGAATAAATCACAATTTAATTAAATTAATGCCACCAGACTGAGCGAACTCTTACTGTTTTCCGTACAGCAAAAGTTTCCCTTTTTTTCTCCAAAAAACATAACAAGTGCCTTTGTGTTGTAACTCCTGCCATGGCTTTCCAGAGCACTTTGACGTCAGCTGCGTTTCTCAATCCCTACATTTTTTGAATCCATGACTTCATCCTTACTACGCCCCAGAGCATCTTGCTCAGAGCACTGACGTGCTGTGACTCAAAGTGATGATATTTGATGCATGTAAACCAAAATCCAGTTCCTGGCTGTTAAATAAACCCGGACCACATCTGTCCAGTCTCCAATCCCAGAGCGAGGGCAGAGAATTTCCATAAATAATTATTAATTATGGCTCATTATTTATGCGGTGCTCAAAGTGTCTCTCCCTTTAGTGCAGCTTCTGTGGGACAGCAGTGGGGTTCCAGGACCTGGAGTTTCAAATTATTGGGATAACAAAGTGATTCCACTGCGTAGTTAATTTGGGAAATGATGGGTGATTTTAGGCACACGCATGATTTTAGTAATATAAAGCAAAATGGGATTAATCTGTCCTTTAAATCCCTTTGTTTTACACGTGTGCAGGATGCCAGGTGGAACAGCTGTGCCTGCAGGGTAGGTGGTTAACCTGGATGGAGGGGAGGGAAGGGAAAGTGAGGGAAAGGTGAGACAAGGGAAAGCGAGGGAAAGGAGGAGAAGGTGAGGAAAATAAGGGAAGAAAAGCAAGGGGAGGGATGAGAAGGTAAAAGAAAAGGAGGAAAAGGAAACGATGGGAAGGCAAAGCAAGGGATGAGAAGTGAAGGCATGATAAGGGGGAAAAAGGGGAGAGGGGGAGGGATGGGAAGGCATGGCAAGGTAAGGAAAGGGAATGGACAGCAAGGGAAAGAAAGGCAGGGGCTGGGGAGGAATGGGAAGGTAAAGGGAGGCAAGGCAGGATAGAGGGCACCGGGAGGAACCTGGGCAGGCCTCCCAACCCCATTCTGAGTACAGGATAAGTCCCACCTGCCCTAAAATTTCCCCACCTCCCACTCCCAGGCCCTCCGAGCCAGGAGACGAGCCGATGGTGGGCAGAAGATGCCTAGGGTGAGCAGCCTGAGGCCAGAGCTCTCCTGGAAGAGCCCAAAGGCATCTCCACTCTGAACTTGGGAGCCCTTTGTGATTCTTCTGGTGTCAAGACAGAGGCCTGCAGCCTGCCCAGTGTCTGGGGTGGGTGACAGCAATGGTCTCCTGATGCCCATGCTCCAGGGAGTTTGTCCCTGACCCTCTTTAGTGCAAGCAAGGGATTATTCTTGACCACTTCCTCCCAGATGCACCACTCTTTATCCTGTTTCACCAGCAGCTGCTGCATCCCTGGACCCTCTGGTCCCTGAGGGGTGATCATCTCCCTCAGGATGGCCTCCCCAGTGACTTCAGATGGGATTTTCCAAGCTAGAAGCCTCAGAGCACTTAGAAAAGCCCTGGAAAGGGAAGGTGCTGGCTCCTGGGAAAGGCCTGCACACCCAACCGAGCCCTGGCAGCATTCAGAGAGTGCTGAAACCATCCACGTTAAAGCCAGAGTTTACTGGGACAAAACCATCTCCATGTCCCAGCCACAAGGTAGCTGTTGGAAGGTCTCCTGGCCTCCTGCTGCACTGGCTGGTGATGAGTAGGGGCAGGAAAGGGAGGAGGAGCACAAGGAACTGCTGGCAGGAATGAAATGATGTACTGAGATGCAAACCTTCCACCATGCAAGCCATGATCCCACATCTGTATCCCGTGGAGTGTTCCCACAGCCGTGAGGAGCTCTGGGAAAGCTCGGGCTGCAGGAGGGGAGCTGGAGTGAGGTTTTGGGGCAGGCAGCTCCACTCGTGCCCGAGTTTGGGCTGCGCTCTGGGGTAAGGAACAGTTTGCCTGGGGAAGTTGTGGCTGCCCCATCCCTAGAAGTGTCCAAGACCAGGCTGGATGGGACCTGGAGCAGCCTGGGATAGCAGAAGGTGTCCCTGCCATGGCAGAGGAACGGAATGAGGTGAGCTTTAAGGTCCCTTCCCACCCAAACCATTTCACGATTCTGTGATCTCAAGCAAGTCCTTCCCTTCAATTCTCATTTTCACCAGGTGATTTATTTCCTTGTCAGTCCCTCCACTGCTCTTCCAGAAACCATCCACGGGTGTGAGCCAGAGCATCCTGCTGGGACAAGCCTCTGGCAGCTGGGTTGGGAGCAGAAGTGGACAAACCGTGTGTAACAGGTGAGCTGCAGTCCCACTCTCTGTGAGAAAGGAGCCTTTATACAGCCCCTGGCCCGTTCAGAGGGAGGGCATTTCCAGCTCACAAACATTTCTGAGCCCTCTCACTTTCTCACCCTGCAGGGACAGGACACCATCCCCCAGAAGAGGCTGCCCAGAGCCCCATCCCGCCTGGCCTCGGACACTTCCAGGGGCAGCGGTGCCCTCCTGCCTTTCTCATGGTCCCTGTAAATCCATAAACCAAAATGTCCCTGTCAGTCAGCAAAGCTGTGCTTCTTCTGGCTTGGGTTATGGGTCTGGAGAGGACAGGGGCATTCCCACTGTCTGGAGAGGCTTCAGGGCAGGGTGGGAGCTGCCAGGTATGGACCCAGCGTGAGGACCACCGCTCTGAGCCCGGGGGTCTCACTGGCTGGAGCTGGGGCAGAGGCTCTCTCTGCTCCCTGGGCTTGGATTCAGCACTCCGTTGATTCAAAGCGACCCTTTCTGACTTGCCCAGGAGCAGGGCTGAGCCTTTCCAAAGGAAAACTCGCATTAAACCCTGCCACAAGGCTCTGGTGACCATATGGAGCTGGGAGAGGGGTGGGGGCCAGCCCTGACCTTTATTGTAGGGAGGGCAGTGCCGCTGACCCTCTCCCTGCCCCCCGGGGTGGCTGTTCCCAGGCCGCTCAGGTTGTTCCACAGGGCTCTCTGTGGAGCTAAATAAGACAATTAAATCCTTGAGTCCAGGTTTTAGTGTTTCCATGTGCAGCCAAGTATCTTAATCTGGGCTGTTTGGGGAATTTTTATCCCGTGGATCCCTTGGTATGCCTGGAATGTTTGCTTTTCCTACTGTGTGCGTGTGTTTGAGGCACTCCTGTAAAAACAAGAGCTTCCTGCCTGCCTTGTAAATCTTTCCTTGATTGGCAGAGTGGCCTTTGGTGATTAATCAAGGGGCACGACGGAGCTGACACCCTCCAGGAGCTCACTCCTTGCAGATCCCCAGCACGCTGGTGGGAGACCTGGGAGGGGACCCCGGGAGCTGGCCGCTCTCCAGAGCCGTGTGGTGACATCGGTTTTCGGTAAGAGCCTGGGAGAGGAAGGACTGAACGGAAATTCCAGAGCGCTAAGGAAATGCTCCAGAGGGCCGGGACTTCGGAGGCATTTTCTATTGTATCATCAGCCTAAAACATGCGGCTCTGCTCGGAGGGATCCGCTCGGTGGCCAAGCAAACCTTCCCACCTTGGTTGGGCTGGGAAGGATGAAGTTTGTCCCAATCAAACCTTCCCACCTTGGCTGGGCTGGGAAGGATGAAGTTTGTCCCAACCAAACCTTCCCACCTTGGCTGGGCTGGGAAGGGGGAGGTTCACCCCATGTATGGGTGAAGGTTTCCCCAGGAGATGGACACAGGAGAGGGGAGAATGCTGAGACAAAACTCATTCCTGGTGTTCCTGAGTTTCCTCATGTGCCTGTTGGAGGCTACTAGGTGTCACAGGCCCTCTGGATATGGCACAGGTTCCAAGTTAGCTCTGACCTCCAGAACAGCAAAAACAGCTCCAGCATCGTGGCCAAAGGGCTCTGATTTGTCGCAACTAATGCAGCTATTGCTGTTCCGCCCCCGAGCTTGCCTGGAGCTGGCTGTGGGATCCCTGAACTGTTGTTGTCTAGTGCAGGACACACATGTGTACCTGTCCCCACGTCCCCATGATCCCAGAAGAGGCTCAGCTTGGCAGCTGCAGGCTGCCAGCCCCAGGACCAGCCCCAAATTCATTGCTGTGAGCAAGGAGATCTTCAATGTGGGAGCCTGGTGGAAGCTTGCCATGGGAGAGTTCAGTATTCAGCATATTAGAGGAAATTGTGAGATGCGGCAGGAAGTTTTTTACAATGAAGGTGTTAAAACTGGCACAGAGTGCCCAGAGAAGCTGTGGCTGCACCATTCCTGGAAGTGTTCCAGGCCAGGTTGGATGGAGCCTGGAGCAACCTGGGATAGTGGAAGGTGTCCCTGCCCACGGCAGGGGTGGAGATGGATGGGCTTTAAGGTCCCTTCCAACCCAAACCATTCTGTGATTTTCAAGTCCTGCTCATCCCACTTTGTCCCTTTGCTTTTGCTCATTGCCAGAGGCAGGATCTGTACTGCGTGGCAAGGCAGGGACAGTGCCAGGACCAAGAGGTCCAGAAACACAGCACTGTCAAGCAGCCAAGGAGGCTGTGTGTCCCATCTCAGCTGAGCTGCGGGAGGAGGGACAGGTAGGAGGGAGCAGAGGAGCCCTTGGGACACATGGGGGCATGTGCAGAGGGCCCTTGGGACATGCAGGAACACTTGGGACACGCAGAGCACTCGGGACACGCAGGAGCACTCAGGACACACAGAGCACTCGGGACACACACACTGGCTGCTCCCTGTACCACAC
Source organism: Acanthornis magna (assembly GCA_036785705.1). NCBI lineage: Eukaryota > Metazoa > Chordata > Aves > Passeriformes > Acanthizidae > Acanthornis > Acanthornis magna. The sequence goes on along the minus strand of JAWUZG010000545.1, from coordinate 614,169 downwards.
AAAGATGATCTTCAGGTTCCTTCCAGCCCAAGCTGTTCTGTGATTCTGTGAAAGAGCATTTCAGCCACGCACAATGGTGGCCGTGTGGGCAGAGCCCTCCAGCCTCTCCCTGCTCTTGGAGGAGCTGTTCCCGAGGCCCTGCCTGTTTATCCTGCTGAGTATCAGAGGAGCTGCTGATGGGCCCCCTGCAGCCCATCTCTCCACACCTGTGGCTTCATCCCTGCTCCATCTTTCCCAGGCAGCACAGGGTTTGGAGATGCTGCTCCAGCCTCCACTTTACACCCTGTTGTGCTTCCTCCGTGCCCCTGCTGGAGGATGCTCTTCACTGTCCCCTCTCCTGTCCCAAGGCTGCTCCAGCCTTTGTCCCAGCCATCATCAACAGAAAGTCAAAAACTCATGGCAAGAGGGTCAGAGGTGTTTTCCAGGAATTTTGTGTCCCCAGGCTCAAAAACTCATGGCAAGAGGGTCAGAGGTGTTTTCCAGGAATTTTGTGTCCCCTGTGGCCATCCAGCCCTGTTAGCTGTGACCATTCCTGGTGACACCTCACTGTCACGCTGCCAGAGGATGCTCAATGCCATCAAGGTGTCACCTCCATGGCTGGCACACTGTTCCCTTGTGTTCCCCCCACCACACAGCTCCCAGCATGGCTCTGGTGTTCGGATGGAGCTGGCAATGACCCCAGAGGTGACAGAGAGCTGCTCTGTCCCACCCTGTCCCACTCTACGTGGCCTCCCCCTCTAATTCATTACCACTGAGTGGCAGGAATTTCCCAGCACAGCTCCAAGTCCAGGTGAGCAGGCAGCAGGTGGGTGAAAGTAGGAAGAACGTGACAATTCCTGCTGCATTTGGGATCCTAGCATGAAAAACAACCCCTGCCCAATGCTGTCCTTCCCTTTCTTATTTCACTCAGCCCATCTCTGCACTGGGGACAACCTGCCATGTAAAGTATGGCACAGGAGTGAACAGCCCTTTTCTGTCACTTCAACCTCTCCTCAGCCAGGGCTGCTCTTCCAGCATGGCTAGCTCTTACTTATTCTGTGTTTGGGAACACAGTGCCAAGCTGATCCTGCTCTGTCAGGTTTTCCTCACAGCCAGGGAGGTGTGAAATTCCTTAGGGATGCAGATGTGTGTGCTTATCTTCATCCCCACAGAGCAGCAGGGACCGGGGTGTCTGCTGTCCCCCTGCCCCTCTGGGTGCTTCCCCCTCCAAATTAGGGTGCAGACCTCCACACGGCCCTGGGGAGGAGGCACAGACCCATCCATCCACCCGGATGTACTCCAGAGTCAAAGGGACAAAAGTCAAGGGGGCAAACGCGGCCAGCGAGGAGGTGCTGCTGGTGGTCACCTGCCCGTGACACTGTCCCAGTGTCTCTGTGTCACCCCACATTCCCACCGAGCTCTGGGGCAGGGGATGGAGCCTCCCCACTCCCAGAGCCATGGGGGGTTCCCTGCCAGGCAGGCAGGAAATCACACCCAGCGCTTTGAATTTCTCAGGAAAAGGAGAAAATTCCACAAAGGTGGCGAAACAACAGAGAGGAGCTTTGCTATGGAAATGTAGAGACGTGTCCCCTGGGGCTGGTGGCTCCTGGGACCTCGCTGGGCTCCACCTTTGTCCTGCTGGCAGATCCCAGGACTAGGTCCCGCTGGTGCTGGCAGGTCAGGAACAAACCCCCTGCAGGAAACAGGGAAATAAAGGAAAGCAGAAAAGAACAATTTAACATCCAGGAATGGAAATGACTCAGGGGGATTAAAATGCAGAGGAGATGAGAAAGAGGAGGGTCCTGGCCCTGTTTCCAGCCACACTTTGCCCCTCCCAAAATTCCTAAGAAGGGGCTTTGTGAAGGTGCCTGTGGCACTGCCTCCCCGAGGGTTTGATTGATGGAGAACTGCGGCAGAGGCTCCTGGGAGCGGGGATGGTCCCTGGGTCACCTCAGGGGTCTGACTTGGGGACAGAGCTCTGAGGCATGGAGGAACTGGCTGTCCCCAGAGCGAGGGGACAGCTGGGAATAGTGCTGGATTCGTGTCTTGGGGATGGCTGCCCGTGGGGGTGTCCCCATCAGCCTCTTTCAGATGGGATCAGTCCTGGTCCCCCCACTGCTCCAGCTGTGCCCCCACCAAGGCTCCTTGGGTTTCCCCCTGGATGGGGAGGGGTCTTTCCATTCCTTCTTCCCCTGAGGAGCCACATCAGTCACCAGCTCACAAAGCAGCAACAGAGTGAGGGGATTTGGCACAGCCAGGAGCATCCCAATCCCCCCACGCCCTCCCCGGTCACACTGAGGAGTGTTCCCTGATGGAATTTTGGGAATGGAATGCACCCTGCTGCACAGCAGCACCCCAGGCCACGCATTCCCGGGGGGGATCAGACCTGGGGCACCCCAAAATGATGCAGATTTCTGAGAGGGGAGAGGGACGATGAGTGGGCCTCAGGCCTGGCAGCTTGTGGGCGTCTCTCCAGGAGGATAGGATCCCTCTGGGGATCTGGCTGGGATGTGGGAGCAGGGGAAGGTTGGGGTGCTGCCTTGGCTCCTGGCCCATGGTGATGCAGTTCCCTTGGGGGGCAGCCTGGGGAATCCTGGCACTGGGAAACAGCGCTGGTGTGATTCCTTGAGTCCAACTCTCCTTCCCACCTGGCTGCACCCTGAACCCAGAGTTTGGGACAGAAGCAGGTGCCTGGAGGGAGCTTTATCAGGAAGATTGCATGGAGAGGTTTGAGGGGTTCAGCATCAATGTCACAGGATGCTGTCACCACTGTCACCATCACCCAGGAAGACGTGCTGTGGCTGCAAACCTCCTCTCCATCCCAGGCACCTTCCTCTGCCCACAATGCCCCAGTTTTCCAGGCTCAGCACGGGCTGAGGCATTTTGGGAGCCTGAAGACAGCCGAGGTGATGTCATCCCAAGAGTATTTTCTTGGCTCGCTCGCCTCGCTCCAACGCCTCGGCGATAAGGCTGGGCTGAGGTCAGTGGGAGGGTTTGGCATTGCGGAGCCGTGTGTCACCCCACGGAGCCTGGGACACAGCACCTGCGCTGCCCTGGCTTCAGCCACATCCCCGAATCCCTGCCCCGTCTGCTCCACCTGGGCAGAGGGTCTGTGCAGGCACAAAGGTGCCCCCGCCACTGCCCACAGGTCCAGCTGCTATTTCACCTTCTCCCAAGGAAAACAAAATGTTGAGGCTTTGTTTGCCTCCAGCACTAGGAAGGAGAGGAAGCTCTTCAGATCACTTTCCAAAGGGGTGTTATCAGCCCAGGAGGGGTTTCCTGCTGCCAGAAATAGAGCGGTGTGAAGATAGGAAGGGAAGCAGGATGACGCAGGCATCGATAAGGCCAGGGGGATGAGCCAGGAGAGGAACCCCGACTGCTGGGGGAGCTGGGCTGGGTCCCCTGGAGCCTGGGTGAGAGCCACACCCACCTGGGAAAGAGCAGGGCAGAGCCACAGCTGGGTCCTTTCGGAGGTGCTGTGGCTGGGTATGTTGAAGTAGTGCATCATCCATCCATCCATCCATCCATCCATCCATCCATCCATCCATCCATCCATCCATTTATCCATGGAATCACAGAATCACAGAATCATAGACTGGTTTGGGTTGAAAGGGACCTCTAAGTCCATCTTGTTCCACCCCCTCCCTGGGGCAGGGACATTTTCCACTAGACCAAGTTGCCCCAAGCTCCGTCCAACCTGTCCATCCATCCATCCATCCATCCATCCATCCATCCATCCATCCATCCATCCCTGTCCATCCATCCATCATCCATCCATCCATCATCCATCTAGTGGTGCTGGGCCTGGGCCAGTGTTTCCAGACTCTGCATGTGCCTGGGGACACAGGGACCAGTGCTGTGTTCTGGTCTCCTCCCCACACAAAACTAGACCCCGCACTGGTGTTTCAGGGCTGGTGCCAATTCCCAAATTTCAACTTCCATTCATGAGGATTTGACTTGTCACTGGGAAAAATGGGCTGAAAAACCTGGTGCTTGAGCTTCCAGGTGCTCCTCTTCCTCCAAGCACTGACTCCATCTCTCTGTGCATTTTCTCTCCATGCTCCCCTGCCTTTGAGTCTGGTACCTGTTGGAGGTTTATTTTTTCCTCAGTTTTTGGGAGAAAACCCAGAGGGAGTGAGCTGTGCCTGCTATTGCACCCTGGGGCTTTCGGAGTGGGATGGAGTGGCAAAACAAGGAGACGAGGCTGGAGACCCCCATGTCCCCCTCCCCAGATCAGCCTCCCGGCCCTGTGCCAGTCAGAAGATGCTGCATTCCCTCAAAAGAATGGGAGCTTAATGTCCCGGAGCTAATAAGCAATTTTCCCCTGCACCTGCCTCTCCCCGCCGCCTCCCCTGCAGCCATCTGCTGTCTCGGGGCCTCTGGACTCTGCACCGACAGCCTGGGGCACCCAGGGCCGAGACGGGGCTGGTGTTTCACTGCTTTGGGGCCGGGGGTGCTCAGTGTCCCCCCAAGGATGAGCTGAGGTACTTTGAGGGGGGAATTTGGTCCCTGATGGCTTCCTCCATCCCCGCGTCCCCTCCAGGGAGGTGGGTGGCAGAGCACAAAAGGGGAAACTGAGGCTGGGAGAGCAGCAGGGAACACGCGAGACACGAGCTGACAGGAATTACTGCATCCACAGGGAGCTGGCATGCCCAGCCAAGGGAATGTGAGATGGGGATGTGAGGATGGAGAACACAAGGAGGTGATGCAAGAGGGAGGAATGCAAGGAGAGGGATGTGAAGTGGGGATGAAAGGAGGGGGAAGGTGAGGCGTGGGGGGGGATGCGAGGAGGGGGATGTGAGAAGGGGAATGCGAGGATGGGAAACACAAAGAGGGGGACATAAGGAGGGGGATGTGAGGAGGGGGATGCGAGGAGGGGGATGTGAGGCGGGGGGTGTGAGGAGGGGGATGTGAGGAGGAAGACACAAGGAGGAATGTGAGATGGGGAATGAGAGGATAGGGGTGTGAGGAGGGGGATGTGAAGAGGATGTGAGGAGAGGGACACGAGGACGGGGAATGCGAGGAGGGGGATGCGAAGAGGGGGAATGCGAGGAGGGGGATGCGGGAAGGGGGGCCGCGGGGGCAGAGCAGATGGGGCCGGCAGGCTCGGGGTTGCCCCGGCCCCGCAGACAAAGGCTGGGGCAGATTTACGGCCCGGGACAGCTGGCGGGCAGAGCCGCCCCCCCGCCCGCAGCTGCCGCTCCCGCTCCCGGCCGCGCTCCTGCGCCGGCGGCGGCCCCGGGGCGGAGCGGGGCGGGACCGGCCCCACATTCCGGGCATAGCAGCGCCCGGCCCGGCCCCCGCGGCCCCGGGACGCCCAGAGCCGCCGCAGCACCGCTCCGCTCCGCCATGCTCCGGTGAGTTCCGCCGCCGGGACCCCCGACCGGCACCGGGACCCCCCGGCACCGGCAACCCCCCGGCACTGGGACCCTCCCGACCCGTACTGGGAACCCTCCCGACCAGCATCGGATCCCCCGGCACCGGGAATCTCGCGGTACTGGGACCCCCCCCACCCCGGCACCGGGAACCCCCCGGCACTGGGAGCCCCCCGACCGGGATCGGGACCCCCGACCGGCACTGGGAACCCCCCGATCGGCACCGGCACCCCCCCCCGGCACGGGGATCTCCTCCGGGAAAAGGACACCCCCCCGGCACCGGGAACACCCCAACAGCGATCGGGACCTCTCTCGGCACCGGGACCCCCCCTGGACCGAGATCCTCCCGGCCGGCACTGGGACCCCCCACGGGAAAAGGACGCCCGGGACTGGGACTCCTCCACTGGGATCGAACCCCCCCGGCCCAGGGAAGCCCCCAGCCGGGACTGGGATCCCTCCACGGGAAAAGGACGCCCCCCGGAGCCCTTCTCTCTGGGACCGGGACGCGCCCCCCCAGCACCTGGACCCTCCCGGGGAAAAGACCCTCTCCCATTCCGGATCTACCCCAAGGGACTGGGAACCCTCCCGGCACGCTCCCAGCCGGGACCGGAACATCCCCGCGGCACCTGGAGCACCCCCGGAAAAACCCCAAGACCCTCCCCGGGACTGGGACACCTCTGCAGGTCCAGGACCTCCGTGTCCGTGTCCGGGGATGGAGGGGTCCTACCCATCTCCCGGTGGCTCTGTGCCCGGTCCCATGGGCCACTTCATCCCGCATTCCCGGGTCCATGGGGAGCCAGTTCAATCCCCGAACCGGCCCCACGCCCCAGCCCCGGCCCCGGGTGCACCGAGTGGCGGTGCTAAGGCACCCCACCGCGGAGCCTGCTGCGCTCTCCCACTGCCGCCACGGGCTCCCACCCCTCCGGCACGTCCCGGCAGATTCCTGGCCAACAATCCCGCGTCCATCAGGATCCGCACCGTGTCCTGCCCCGGCTGCTTCCCAATAATCCCGTTTTTCCCTCTCGCAGGTGTCTCGGCGTGGCCAGTCGCTGCTGAAGTCTCCCGGGACGCCCTTCTCGGGTGGAAACGTGGCTCTGCCGCCGGCACGGACGGACATGAGGACGGCGGAGGACGCGAACGGGACTGTCCTGCACCGGCTGATCCAGGAGCAGCTGCGCTATGGGAATCTCACGGAGAATCGCACTCTGCTGGCCATCCAGCAGCAGGCCCTGCGCGGCGGCGGCGCCGGGAGCCCCCGCTCCTCCCTGGAGAGCCTCAGCCCCGAGGAGAGCCAGATGGTGCAGCAATCCACGCGGCAGGAGCCGCAGGGCCAGGAGCATCACTCCGACCACGTCTACCTGGAGAACAGCGTCTATCGGCTCTGCCCGCCCAAGGGCGAGGAGCTGCCCACCTACGAGGAGGCCAAGGCGCACTCGCAGCTCTTGGCCTCGCAGCGCGGAGCGGCCGGCGCGGGGCTCCGGGCCGAGAACGCCCCGCGCGGGGCCGACAGCGGGGCCCGGCGCCCCGACGAGGGGCTCAAGGACCTGAAGCACGGCCACGTGCGGTCGCTGAGCGAGCGGCTCATGCGGATGTCGCTGGAGCGGAACGGGGCCAAGGCGCAGAGCCCCATCAGCGCTTCGCACAGCTTCCCGCAGCTGTCCCGCCAGCTCGTTCCCCTGCGCGGGCAGCACCCCGAGGGCACGGAGCCGCGGGGACCGCCCCCGGAGTACCCCTACGTCATCCCTTCCCAGGACGCTTACCTGGCCGATCCCCAACCCTGCTCCCGGGAAGATCCTGGATTTCAGCATCCTGAGATCAGGTAAACGGTGGTCCCCGGGCTCTGCTTTTGGATGCCTGCCAGGAATGTCCAGGATGGATGCTTGGAACTTGTGGGATGTGAAGGGCAGTGGGGACCCCAGAGCAGTTGCTCTCGTCCTCACTGGCTCAGGCCATGGGGGTCTGCTGGGAGCCCCCCCACTCTGTTCCTCTCCCCAGTTCCCCCAGCATGGCTGGGCTTTTTCCAACTGGTGATGAAAATCCCACTCCCTCCCTGCCCCCTTCCCATGCAGCAGGAGGAATTTGGGGGTAACTTAGAGGGTAATTTAGGAGCTGGAAGCACCTCAGGAAACAACTAAATGTGGAACAGGCAGGGTGGAAGGCAAATATACTCCCTGCTCCATGGAAACCCATCCCTTGGTCCTGAGCTGGGAATGTCCGTGTAACTTGGAATTGCTGCCGAGCCTGGGCTGGTGCCAGGTGGTCTGTGGTCCCTTTGGCAGCTCAATGCCTCTGGCAAGGCCCCAGACTGACTGTGAGATGGACATCTGGGGGTCCAGGCATTGCCTGGAATTTGAGGAGGACTGGAAAAAACCTCTTCCAGTGTGGAAAATGATGGGAAGAAGGGAATTGATGGCTCAGTGGGAGGACCCACTGCTCCCAGCCCTGCTGATCTATCCAGGCAGAGAACGATAGCATCTCCAGCAGGAAAACCTTCTCCTTCCAGGGAACAAAGAGGGGAAGGGGAGCCGCGAGGAAGATGTATTTATTCTTCCTTGCTCCTATATCATCCCGCAGGAATGCAGGCCCTTGGCAGGCAGCCCGCGGGGGAGCACAGCAGGGCCAAGCCGTGCACAGCCACCCTGCTCAGAGTATTCCAGGCGGGATGTTGAGGTGGGATGCTGGAGCAACGGCAAAGGGGCAGCCAGGCTGGCCTGGCCCCTCCAAATGTAAAGAGTACATATCCATAGCTTGGCAGTGAGGACTTAGGCCAGGAGCCCTTGCTCTGCCCGGAAAATAAGGACAATTGGTAGCACTGCCAGCTCCCAAGGTGCATCCTATGCCAGGCTGTCTGCAGCATTCCCAGGAACAGAGCGGCCTGGGGGGTTGGGAGCCCATCCAGACCCCCTGGCCAGGTCCTGGAGGGGTCAGGTCAAGGCACCCCTGCAAGCCGGGATTTGTGGTTAGAGAGCATGCACTTCCCAGCTCTAAAACCAGGATAGGCACTTCCCAGAGCCTCCTTCCTCCTTGGAGGTGACTTGGAGAAAGCAGCATGTGCTTGGTGGGATGCTGGAGCTGCAGCCTGACCCTGACCCTGCCGAGCCTTGACACCCCCTCCTCGCCCCTGCAGGGTGCTGCCCACCCCGGTCCCGGCTGCCTTCCTGCCACTGTGTCCGAGCACGCTGGGCCCGGCCGGCGTGGAGGCCCTGGTGAGCGCCCAGGCGGTGTCGGCCGGCAGCCGCCTGGCCCGGGCAGATGCCGTCCTGCGGGAGAACGAGAGGCTCCAGCGGGAGAGTGAGAAGCTGCGGCGGGAGCTGGAGAGCTGTGCCGAGAAGGCGAGCCGCATCCAGAAGGTGAGGGAATGGCGGCAGCCCCGTGTCCCTCCTGCCCGGGGGGATGCTCGACCAGCTGCTGTGAAAATTCACCCCCTTTAGGGATTTAATCCCTTCTCCTCCTCCTTCCTCCAGTGGCTTGTTCCCCTCGGAGCAGCTGCAGCACGGCAGCCGGGACTGGGGAGAAGGAGCCCATTCTCCGGTGACCCTCTCCCTCTGCCTGTCCCCCATCCCAGCAGCCACAGAAAGCCCTTTGTGCAGCCATGTACAAGGGGTGGCTGTTCCCTGTGGCCAGGCTATGGCAGAGCCAAAATCTGTGGAGAGACTCTTCCATAAGAAAAAAGGCAGAAAAAATCAGTTCCCTGTCCCAACATGTGTTGGGGGTCAATTTGGGGTGCACTGGGCTCCTCTGGCAGCTCAGGTTGGGCTGAGCACCCTGGCTGAGCTTTGGCTGGCAATTCCTTTTCCTTTCCTTTCCTCATTCCATGAATATCTAACCCTGGCCTGTCCCTTCCTCCACCCCAGCTGGAGAGCGAGATCCAGCGCATCTCGGAGGATTACGAAAATCTTGTCAAGGCATCTTCCAAGAGGGAAGCCTTAGAGAAAGCCATGAGGAACAAGAGAGATTGTGAGATGCGACGGCTACAGGACTTCAACCGGGACCTGAAAGGTGAGGGACCCTCTGTGTCCCCATCCCCGTGGGTGCTCTGTGTCCCCCGGGTGTTTCCATGGGAAACCAGGCTTTTCCCACTTCCTCCAGCCAAAATCTTGCATTTCAATCTTAATTGGGTTTGATTGTTTTGGACCAGAGCGGTTGGAATCAGCGAACAAGCAGCTGGCCAGCAAGACGCAGGAAAGCCAGGAGAGCAACCAGGGCAGCGTGGCCAAACTCCTGGCACAGAGTAAGTCCCGGGGGACACCCGTCCTTGCCCGGCTCCCCGCGGCACTGCGAGCGGGGCTCGGCTGGAGGAGGAGGCGGTGGGTGTCGGGCGGCAGCTCTCAGCCTTCCCCAGGAAGGATGGAGCAGCTCTTGGCGCTGGACTCGAGCCATTAATCCCGGCGGCCGGCCGGCGGCGTGACCCGCATTCCCCACATTCCTGCCGCAGCGCCGGCTCTTCCAGCACCGAGCCCGCACTCCCGCCCCACGCCAGCCCTGCCGTTCTCTCCCTCCTCCCTCCTGCACGTCGCAGCTGTGCCAGCTTGGGCTTTTTGGGGGGGAAATGTACCTAAATTTTATCAGAGAGACATGGTGTTGGTGTTAGAAGGAGAAATTGCATCCCTTTCCCTAAGATGGCTGGATTCGTGCCAGGCATGTTTCACCCTTCCCGAGCTAAAATTTAGACTGGAATGTGGCAAGTGGAGGCTTTTGGCATCTGCCCAAGTGGCTGGGATGCCCTTGACCCCCATTCAATAGAAGATCTGGAGGAAGGGGTGGCATGGTCAGATGTCGGGAAGGAAAGAACCCCCACAGGGCTTCATGGAGCAGCCTTGGGGAAGCCAAATGTCTGAGATTTGTGGTGTTCCCTTGCAGGCTACGAGCACCAGCAGGAGAAGGAGAAGCTGGAGCGGGAGGTGTCCCTGCTGCGCAGCGCCAACGAGGACCAGCGGCGGCGGGCAGAGCTGCTGGAGCAGGCGCTGGGCAGCGCCCAGGCGCGGGCAGCCAAGGCGGAGGCCGAGCTCCGGAAGAAACGAGCCTACGTGGAGAAGGTGGAGAGGCTGCAGGCAGCCCTGGGGCAGCTCCAGGCCGCCTGCGAGAAGCGGGAGCAGCTGGAGCTGCGGCTCCGCACCCGCCTGGAGCAGGAGCTGAAGATGCTGCGGGCTCAGCAGGTGGGTGCCGGCGAGCCGCGGAGGGTCCAGTGAGGCACAGTGGTGCTGCATCCTCCCGGCGCCTCCTCATCCTCATGGAGCTTTGTTTTGGCTGCTGCAGAGGCAGGTGGGCACTGCGGGCGGGGGGACGTCGGAGCTGAGCGCCCACACGCTGTCGGAGCAGCTGAGGGAGAAGGAGGAGAAGATCCTGGCGCTGGAGGCTGACATGACCAAGTGGGAGCAGAAGTACCTGGAGGAGTTGCACCATGCGCCAGTTCGCCATGGACGCCGCGGCCACGGCGGCCGCCCAGCGCGACACCACCCTCATCAGCCACTCCCCGCGGCACTCCCCCAACAGCAGCTTCAATGAGGACCTTCTCCTGGCCAGCCACAAGCACCAGGAGATGGAGAACAGGTAGCCTCACCTTGCCAGAGGCATTTTGCCCGCATCAGGTGTTTTCTGTGGTCTGGTCAGGCAGTGCCTGCATCCTCCTCTCCCTATGCGGCTCCTCTCCCAGCTTCTGCCTTTCCTCCTCTCCAGGTTGAAAGCCCTCCATGCCCAAATCTTGGAGAAGGATGCTGTCATCAAGGTCTTGCAGCAGCGCTCCCGGAGGGACCCCAGCAAAGCCCTGCAGGGCTCCCTGCGGCCAGCCAAATCTGTGCCCTCCATCTTCGCTGCCTCCGCCGCCCCAAGCTGGCCAGGGGCTGGCCAGAGTGACCGGTCATCCGAGGGCAGCTCCCGTGGCAGCACAGGTAAATAGGGACACTGGCGCTCTCCCTGCCTTTGCTTGGGGGTGGGCACCTGCTTGCAATTTTCCCCTGTGATTTTGGAATTAATTTGGCGAGAGGCAATTCATCCAGGACCACCTAGCAATCCCAAAATCCCAGAATGGTTTGGGTTAGAGGGGACAATTAAGTTCATCTCATTCCACCCCCTGCCATGGGCAAGGACACTTTCCACTAGATCAAGTTGCTTCAAGCCCTGTCCAACCTGGCCTCGACACTTGAATCCCTTGCCTTGAATCCCTAACAGAGTCTCCTCCATCAGGCAAAGCCAGCACTGAAGGGACAGCAGCGCCCACTGCCCTTCCCCTGCCATCCCACTCGAAGCACGGCAGCAAGGATGGCAGCACACAGACGGATGGAGTGGCTGGGAGCAGCGGGCAGGGCGAGGGCACCGCTGTGCTGGGTGAGTCCCCTGGGATGGCATGGGGCAGGGAGTCAGGATGCCTCGGCATGTGGGTTTGGCATCCTTAGGATGGGCTTTGCACAAGCATCAGTAATTTCTCAAGGCATTTTAAGGCCCCAAAGTTGAGTTGGGTTGGTTCGAATCCTGCGAATCTCTGTAAATCCCTTCTTTCTCTGCAGAGAGCTCAGCCGCTGCCAGAGCCCCAGACCTGTCTGACATGGTGGAGATCCTGATTTAAGGCCACCCAGGGCTGCACAGTGGCCCCTCCGCCCTTCCTGCCAGCATGCGGGGGATGGAGCAGCCTGCGGGAAGGAGGGACTGAGCCGGGAGCTCAGCAGTGTCCCCTCGGCCGGTCTCGGCTGTGACTCTGGGTGCGGGAGGGTCACTGTCCCCCTCGGTGCCCACACGGGTCCCCGGCTGCGCGGGGCGCGCTGGAGCCCGGGGACCCCGCGCTGGCTCCATCCCCATCCTGGCTCCATCCCCATCCAGATCCCCCCTCTGGGGCTTGGCCATCCGCACCCACCCAGGCGCTCGGCTGCCGACTGGAAAATCCCTCTCTGATCGCCCGAACTGTACCCACAAGCTGAAGTCTCTGCATGAGGGCAGAGCTGGGAGGGATCCTCCACGGATCCCATCAACCACCCGGATCCACGTGGCCACGCCGAGCACCGGGAGCCCCAAACTTCCATCACCTGCATCCTGCCCGTGGGTTTTCATCACGGGAGGCAAGGCGTCTGCAGTGGGGTGACAGCGAAACAAAAATGGCAATGGAGGGAATGAAAGGTGGAGGAAAAGTGAAGGTGAAAGGCTCTGAGGATGCCGATGGGGGCGGTGGGATGTGCCACCCTCTCCTGGCTGCATCCCCTGGCTACTGGCAGCTGGCTTCTGCCTGTAGCCAGCACCGACATCCTGCTCCTCGGAGCTTCCCATCCTTGCCCTTCATGTAAATATATATATTTTTCTTTATTTCTTTCCCCTTTCAACGTGTGCATTTGCTGGCCAACTGCATTTTTTATTTTTCTCTCCCCAGACATGTAAAAAATGCATTCGGTTCTCGTGCATTGTTTACAAAATGGAAAAGAAACAAAAAATTATGAAAGAGGAAAAAAACCCCCAAACCCCACGACTTAATATATTTTATATTAATATTGGTATTTCTTTTTAAGTATTTTTTCGTGCTGTGAACTTTTTTTCCTGCCAAAGATGACGAGTTCTCGTTTGTGCGTTTTAAGTTATCTTTAAGTATTTAAACGTAAACCTGGCTGTTTCGTTACGCCGCCCTATACCGAGATTGCTGTAGCATTCCACTTGGTATAACAATATTTTAATAAAAAAACCCAAATATTGATCCATGGATTCTCTTTTTTCCCATGTGATGGGGAGAGATGGAGGTGCTGCCAGGGGAAGAGGGTCTGGGAGTGGTGACCCCTTGGTTCAAATGTCCTTCCATCTCCCCAGGGCAGAGATTTGGGATGCAACTGCATGGGAGAGGGGGAAAAAATGCTCAAGAGCATTTCTGCATTTCTCAAAATCCATTGGGATCCCATTCCCCCCACCTTCATAGGGAAAAAAAGATGGAGTTGCCTAGAAGTGTCGATGTAGTTTCCTTCCTGCTCTTGCATCCTGCATCCCTGTGTTCTTGGCTGCTGCATCCTCATGACCCTGCATCCCTGTGTCCTCAATCCCTGCACCCTGGTGTCCTTGATCTCTGCATCCCATAACTGCATCCTGATGGGATCCTCCTCCTCTTCCTCACAAAACTCCTTCCTGCTCTCCTAAGCCCCCACAGCAGGGAGTCCCTGATGGCTTCCAGCATGGATGGACCTGCTCCCCAAGCTCTCCTCGGCTTGGTCAGCCGTCTCCAAGCCCTTCCCGCTCTGCCTGCTCCTGGATCTTCTGAAACACCAGGAGTTTTCCAGGTGTTGGACTTTTTTCTAATAACCGCAGCATTAAAGCTTCCCAGGGAACATCCCTGGGGACTCTGCCATCTCCAGAGTGCATCCATTGGCACGAATTGGAAGCTCATCTTTGTTGTGTCTCTGTCCCTGGGAGCAGGAGATTTTGTGCTCTGCACTGAGGTTTAGCTTGGATTACGCAGAACAACGGCCTCAGAAACCAGTTTTGCTGCCAGGCTCCTCCCTGGAATCATGGAATCATGGAATGGAATTGTTTAGGTTGGAAAAGCACTTGAAGATCATCAAGTCGACTGTTAACACAGCACTGCCAAAGCCACCACTAAACCATGTCCCCAAGTGCCACATCTCCATGGTTTTCAGCACTTCCAAGGATGGTGACTCCATCCCTTCCCCGGGCAGGATTCCTTCCTGAGGGCTCCATTGAGGATCTCAGTGGGACAGCAATGCTGAATCCCAGCTTAGCCCCACACTTCCCACCCAGGAATCTGGAAGGTGTACAGCTAAAAAACAAAAATTTGGGGCTTTCTATGGCTGTGGGACAGGTCTCCAACCCTGAGGAGCAGCTTAGGGAGACT